>JAOWBN010209906.1:0-25887 GCA_028565015.1 Pinguicula moranensis | reverse complement strand
CCGGTGGCCGGAAGGGGGGGGAGGGGACAACAATCAGTGATTATAACAGTATTACCAAATAATTCAAAAGGATGGTCAAGGAAACAAATCAAACAATGAATCTGAAACAAATGAAGGTCAAAGAATCAACAAACGAAGAGAGGAAGAACGCAAACATTTATCTTACCTTTTACGAAGGAGCGCTGGAGAGAGAGGACATAATTGCAATGGTGAGAGGAAGAACACAGTGTGTTTGTGAACCCTAGCAAGTCTTTGGAATACGCAGGGGTATTTTTGGATTATTGAATTATTTATAAGGGTAAGAATGTCTAAAATTTAAACTTCAAAATAATTATAAAATTGCCACCGTAAAAAGCACTCCAAAAGCTACCCCAGAAATGCTTCTGACTTTTGGACTTTTTTCACTTCTCCACTGCCAAAAGCTAGAAGTCAAACGCCAAATGAAAATTTTGCAAACAATCCAAACAGACTTTTCCACCGCAAAAAGCCAAAAGGTATTTTTTTTTATTGAGTTTGCAAACACCCACTAAATAGCAAGGGCATCCCTTTTCATACTGCTATGAATATATTTGTTTAACCTAAGTTAATTATTGTTAGTTAGACATTTAAAGGATCTAATGACAACGAAAACTTTAATAGTTGGAAGAGATAAAAATTAATTAACTAACACTTGTATGCTTTTTATTTATTAATAGCCGTTGTCTTGTAGTTTATGACTTGAAAATTACAACAGTCTCGCTTGGAAAGATTTTAATTTATTTTTGGATGCGAGAACCGTCCGTCTTTAATTAGCTACAGTGCATTGGATTTAGATACATGGAAACAGTCTCTTCATCTATTTTGAAAGGTGAGTGTATGATTGCGTACATCTTACCCTCCCCAAACTTTGCCTAAGGGCCGGATTTACTAAGTATGTTTGGTTTAATTTGGTTTCGCATAGGATTTAGATAACATAGCCAATCCCGATTCTAAATATTTAAGTTAATCAAATTTTTGTGAGTTTTTTATACATGCGCACATGTACTAGTAGTGATCGATGATTCGACTGATTTGGAAAGTGTCTACAGTTCAATTACTATCTCAAGGTGCGAGTCAACATAAATTCTCGATGGCTCATTTTAGTAGCAATATAATTATTTGATAATTGTATGAATATTGGTGTTATATACACGTACAACATGTTTGGCATCCCAGTTTTTGCCAGGGTCGCAGGATTACAATCATGCGACCCAGTACTATATCCGAATTACCCTCGATTCCCAATTCAGACATGGATGTATGGATTAAAAAAGGCCCAAGTTATCTGATTATTTACATCAAAATGTCATCCCATATACATCATTCATCTCATCGATATTCTCACACTTTCCTCTTCAACTCCCGCTCGCTGCCTCATTTCTTCTCTCACATTTACAAACTTGTCTTCATCTCCGTTCCTTTTTCTTTCACAAGCTTCATTTCACTTTTCACAGTCTTAGTACCAGAATTTCTTCTTGTAGGTTCGTAACCATATGCCTGTAGTGACATTTTTGCTAAGATATTGTCGTAAAAAAGAAAACCATTTTTTTGACCTCTTCCTCTAGTGACTATGATATGTTCAAACCCACTGGTAATATCCTCAAATTGGGTTGCAGGGTACATTAGCAAACTATTAGATTGATGGGACACAAATTATATCAATTACCATACAAAGCCCAGTAACATATGACCCTAAAAGCCTAAAACCCAGAAACTTCCCGCTCACTCTCAAAACCTAGCACTCGAGTTCTTTGCGTGAATACAGAAATGACACAGTCATTGCTGCGCAGTGGAAACAGACCAGTCTTGCGATGAGTGATAAAGGATGGACTATGTTTCTTAGTAGTCAGGGGAGTACTCAATAACTTTGGTGCGAGAATTCTTTGCTAATTTGAGTATGGTTGACTGCAAGAAAGTGTAAATTTTTGGATGTCTTCTCCCTGTTAGCACGGAAGAAATCATTGATATGCACGATCTACTCAATATAGATGAGAATGAGTATTCTCACTTCATCAAGGAAAATCCAAATCTAAAGGAAGTTTCTAAAATCCTGTGCACCTCGGTCATGAAATGGATGATGTCTACAGGGCCAGGTCGGTTGAAGTGAGTGTCACTAAAGCTGATTGTTTTGCAAACATGGTTTTGTGGCACATGTTTATCTGCACAAGAATAAAGACTACATCTCACACCACGGATGTTTTGATAAAACGGATGTTGCTAATATATGCCATTGAAAAATGGACGACCATTGACGTGGGAAAAGTCATTTACAAAAACATCATGGAAAACCTCACATCATTAGGAAAGCAATATATCGCCCTCCAATTTCCATCATTGATCATGTCCCTATGCCTGAAGGCAAGTGTATATAAACCACCAGAAGAGAAGCTACAACCCCCTGCTGCTGATATTGGGGCCCCTCTGTTTATTAAACTAGAAACATACTCGGAGAGGATTAGGAGCAGATCCGAAGAACTCCCATAGTCTTCCATTCATACTCCACTAGTTCGGCCTACACCAGTTAGTCCTTCAGTCCCCAGTTCCAAGCGTAAAGGTAAAACTCCCATTCACCAGCCCATACCCAACATCACTAACTTGCAAGCCCCAAGTGTAGTAACCAAAGTAGCGCACCCATCCATGGATCACATGTATAGTTGTTTCACTGCCATCCGCACAAATTTTATTATGATGGTGGCCACTCAAGATATCTAGTTCCCTGTCAGTCCACTACCCCACCTCTGTAGAAAATCACACCACAACCTCTTGCTGTTGAAAATGAAGAAGAGACTGAAGCTGAGGATGAGTCCTCAGGTTTTGAAGATTTTGTCTGGATCTGGCTGAAGGTCTACCGGTTGTCTCAGTGGAGTAATGTTTATTGCATTATCTTTTTTCTTTACTAAGGGCATTGTCGGGTTTATGTTTGGGGAGGGGTGCATGTGCATCATTTTAAACTATTTTATTTATGTTCTACGCTATTTAGTTTTTTATGGGACTTCAATTTTAATTTGGTTTTGGACTATCTGTTTTGAACTTTATTATGTTTAGTTTTTAGTTGTAGATAATTTGGTTTGAGCAGTTGCTACCTGAATTGGTTAGGAGTTACTTTGTGTACTTTCTTGCTCAAAAATACTACATCATATGCAGTATGTTAAAAAATTTGAGGAAGGATTGTATGTTAGGTAATGAATTTTCAAGTGACGCATAGTGAGGACTTGGTAGACGTGATGCAAATATGAATGAAAGTCCTGAGTTTGATTGGAACTCCAAGGAATTCTTCAATTAGAAGTAGCCCCTCTGAACCGAAACAAGTTCAGGATAAGTTATGGATAGGGAAAAGCAAAAGCAAATAATCTGAAAAGCACAAGTTTTTTATGTAACGAGTAGTTAGGCATTTATGTATATACAAGCAAAAGCACAAAGTGCTACTTCAAAAAGAAAAAGAAAAAGAGCACCACTCATGTAAATCAATGCTCTTGAGATGTATGTATAAGTGCTCTCAAAACTCCAATGTAAATTTTTTTTTGAGAACACTAGTGATCTTAAAATAAGGTCTATGCCAATCTCTGACCACCTTGGCATGACAAAAAGCAAGGGAAAGGAAAAATGTTGAAAGGTCTTGTAGGAATACTGTTTAATCCATGGACCTAAAACGGAATATGTTCACCCAAAAATTAGGGCCCATGTGCCCACTTCGCAAAGTCTTTGAAACAAACAATCTTCTTTAAATTAAGTGATGGTACGTATTGGTGTAGCTGTTTTTATGATGTTTGTGGCTATAAAGCTCGTAACAAGAAGACTCATTCAAATTTGGCATTGGATTCCTTAAGGAACATTAGAATTTTGCTAGAGAACAAGCAAAGATATAAGTTTGAGGAGGTTGATAAGTCCGATTTATACCAACCTATAGTTGCCCTTTATACTTGAATCTTGCTACTCTTCAATCAATAAATGTGCATTTTCATATTCATTTCTTGTTTCTTGCAAGGATTTAACGAATATATCATGTGAGTGCAGAAACAAAAGAGAAATGACCACTGTCATAAGGACACAACCCCACATTCATACAGGTCGCAATCCAGTTGTAATACAATCCAATCGTTTCGACGGGAAAGTGAGCAAAACCCTAAATGCAATCGAAGTAATGAATGGACGAGTTTGCCACTTACAAGGAAGAAAATATTTGTTGATAGCTTCTCCAGGAAGCTAACGAGCCACGGCAACAAAAGGAAAGAATCTATCCATTCGCACATCTTGTATCTCTTAGAGCGGAGCAACGATGGGAGAGAAGACCGTAGAGGAAGAACAAACTCTTACAAACTCAACTTCTTAGCTAAGGGAGTTTATGAACTATGGCCTCCATCTTTGTTATCCTTCGGGAAACTTGTGATTCAACAATAAACTAAATCCATATTCTAGGGCATGATGCCCCTACATGTATTTTGTGTTGGATTGATTTTCAAGGTTTAGTTTTTTTTTCTTTGATAAGCCAATTTCATTAGAAAAATAGAGTATTTAAAAAGAAATGAGACGAAAAGAAGAAAAGAAGAAAAGAAGAAAAGAAGAACAAAAAAAGTGCATAAGTATTCCCCTAACCACTAGAAGGCATGACTAGATAATATCTTTGAGTTTGAGCTAAATAGCGTGCCTTTTCGTCGTACCCTCCCTCTGGTATAGCTAAGGGTGATATGGTGCATAGCTCATAAAGCAACTCGGCATTCAGATAATCGCCATCATTCGCTCTTCACCAATCCACGATATCATGACTGTCACATTGTAAATACTCATAGTAGGAATATTGGTACACAACTCAGTTATGTTTGGTGAGCTGTCCTTTAGTGAGCTAAACCTAAACTGAATTGACATGTATATTAGATCAAACCAAAAAATGTAGCTAGCGTAGCCTAATAAAGTAGTGGAGAAACTTTATTTTTGACATAAGTCTCATGTCTCACGTGTAGCCTAAACCCTGAATCTACAAAAATCTTTGCAAGATGGATGGATCTAGTGGCAGCAGAAACTGAGGAGGTAGTGTTTAGGATCTTCCTGACGATTTAAGCCATCTCATAGCTGATGACATTTGATCAAACTTGATGCATTGATGTAGTATTCTTCAATTGTGTCACTGCACGTTATCTAGAATATATCTAGATTTCCAGATGTTTATGGCTGATCAGAGTAAAATTTGCGGCCATAAATGACTATTAGTACAAAATCTCCTTCCAGTTTAACACAAAGACTGACCAAAAAATCTCAATGAAGCCTCAGTAAAGGCTAAGGCATCTACTGTTTCTTTCACCGGCTGAGTACTGAATAGATATGCAGTATGTCTACCATCCTACACATACATAAAAATATTAGTGTAATCTGTTCACTTGCACAGATTGGCCTTCTTGATCCAACATTTGATTTCAGTGTTCTTGTGTATTAATCTAAGACCTGCAAGAAGACGTTAACCGAGATTTATACAAGCATAACCTAGAACATCCCCTGCTTAACCAGGTATTACTATGAAATCCTGTTTAGACCAGTTGTTACCTCAGCCTCAGAATTTCTGTGAATAGGTAACTCAAATTTATAATTAGTTGTCTAGTGGTGGCATGTGACATAGAAGCAGTGAAGATTAAGTGAATATCAAGTGAAAACCTGAAAGCAGTGATATGTTTTTGTCTCAGATTAATTCAAATAGCTATAGAACAAGTAATTGGATTTTGCAACCAATCCGTGATAGAGTATACAAACCTGTCAGGGTATTTAGCTTGAATCGATAACCATGTTGCCCTTTGTATCCTTTGTGTAATCTTTGTTGCGGGTATTTCTTGTGCTTGGTAGTAGGCCATGTTCCTTGCTTTCCACAGAAATCACATTATTGCTAGCCAAAGCTTCCAAACCTACAAATTTACTTTTGTTGGTTTATTATTCATAAAATCCACAAAAGTAGGGGTTTGTGTCTGAGAATGCAAGACACTCATGTCCTTAATCCAGCATCTCACTTGTGTCCACGCCTGCAGGCTAATCCCATAGTTATAAAATAGGTGAGAGATAGATTCTGAGTCCGCCATACAGAGTGAACAACTAAGTTAATGGTCTATGGGAATGATTTGTCTTTGCTAAAGCACTAATTTCATTAGGAGTTCTTCTTGAAGCAGTTTCCAAGAAAAGATAGCAACTTTCTTGGGAGTGATGTTATTCTAGATTCTGTTTAAGGAGTCTGCTTCCTCAGCTGTGAACAGTTAGCAAGGCTGCATGTGATCTGAGTGTATGCTGCCTTAACCGAATAACAATCATCCATATTCCCATCAAAGTAATTTTTATCTTCACTGAATTTATCCTACTCCATGTCATGAAGAATATTCATTAGACCTACCAGTTCAGTTTGTTCACAATCTCTTAAGATCCTCCAATTCCAATGCCAGTGCCATGAATTTTTCAACCAGTAACCCATGTCAGCTATGTACGAATTCTGATTACTAGTAGTTGCACAAAGCCGAGGAAATCTTTTAGCCAGTGAGGCATTTCCATTCCATTTCTCCAGCCAAAAATTTGATGTCAGTGCCCTTTCCTAGGCTATGTTTAGTAGACTGTGAGAACCAGGATGTTTTGGAAATCTCTTGTAGAGAATTACACTAATGAGATGCATAGCGTAAGCTTCTTTTGTGTCTTACCAGTACATTCTGAGTTTCCGCCCAACTCTAGAATGCCTCTGTGACTGTATTTTGAGTGGATAACATCCAAAGAAAGGCTTTGCTCTCCAGAAAGGATCCTGACACACCATTTGCCTAGCATAGACTCATTAAATACTCCAAAGCCTCCTAATTTCATTGGAGTGGTAATCCTCTTTCAAGAGACCCAACCTACCTTCTTATGATCCTTGTTAGAGCCACAAAAAAAAACTTCTCTGAATACTCTTCAATTTCATAATAACACCCTTGGGGGCCTTAAAAAAGCCAAGGAAATGAGTTGGTAGTGAGGACAAAACAGACTTAACCAAAACTAGCTTCCCTCCTGCTGATATAAATTGGTGCTCCCAATTGTGTAGCCATCTGTTAAATTTGTTATAGATTGGAGTCCATGATACTTGTTTCTTCGATTTAGCACCTATAGGAATGCCCAGATATGTGAAAGGTGTAGAAGCAGTTTGGCATCCCTAGTAGGCAACCATATCCTGGAGCAGTGCTTGTTGAATATTGAGTCCCACCAATCTACTTTTGGAAAAATTTATCCGCAGACCCGAGGCTAGTTCAATGTTTTGTAAAACATTTTTTAAGGTTAAGATGTTCCTTCAGTCAGCCATGCCAAATAACAAAGTATCATTTGTAAATTGTAGATGAGTAAGGTGAACTTGTTCTCTGCTGATTTTCCAATGAGTAAATGGGCTTCTGCGGCTTTTGAATCTTGGTAGCCAAACCTTCCGCAACCAATAAGTACAACAGAGGAGACAAGGGATCTCCTTGTCTCAGTCCTTTCTTAGGAAAGAATTCCTGAGTAGGACTTCCATGATAAGCACTGATGTTGATGCATATTCAAGTAATTCCTTGATCCAACTCATCCAACATCTAGGAAATCCCATATGCTCCATAACATCCTGAAGATATACCCAGTTTACTGTATCAAATGACTTCTCAAAATCAATTTTTAGTACTTCCTATTTAAGTTTCTTTACTTCATCAATAGTTTCATGAGCGATCACAACGCCATCTAACAATTTTCTACCTGAGATAAAGGCCATCTGAGTTGGAGATATAACCTTTGGAAGGATTTTGCTTAGTCTGATAGCTAAGACTTTAGCTATGATTTTTGGCATCGAACCTATTAATGTAATAGGTCGATAATCAGTAACATAAAGTGGAGAATCAGTCTTGGCAAGAAAGGATATGTGAGTTTCATTACTTCCTTTAGCCAACCTTCCATTCCTTTAAAATTCCTGAAACAGATGACCGATATCAGAATTCATAATGTCAATGAAATGCTTAATGAATTTAAAATTGAAGCCATCTGGACCAGGACTATTGTTGCTGCCACACGCAGAGACGGCATGCATAATTTCAGGTTCTGTGAATAGAGAGATTAAGTATATTTGAGCCATAGAACTAAGAGTTATGAAGACCATGTTAGTTATCCTCAGTTCTTCCCAAGAGACCTCAATATAAAGTGCTTCAATGTGAGACCTAAAACATTGTTTCACCAGTTTTGGTTCCTTATGCAATATAGACCTCTCCCAAATCCCAATGATGCAGCTTTTCCCTCTGTTGCTGTTGAGAATTCTATGAAAATATGCACTATTGGAATCTCCCTGCTTAATCCAGTTTACTCTTGATTTCTAAAAAGTGAGGTTGTCTAAAGTTTTTGTAACTTTGGAAAGTTCTTCATTTAGCATGTCCAAATCTGGGGAGCTACTGAGAGGACACATGCCACCTACTTTTTCCTTACTTTCCAGAACTGCTAGTTTTTTTTTTTTCAGAATTTCCTTTCTCTTACCTTCTAAGTTCCTTGGTGCTGATGTATTCCATCGTTTGATTCAAGTTCTGAATGCCTGCAGTTTAGTTTTAATTCTGAAGCTAGCATAACCTGGAAGATTTGTGGAGCCCAAAATGACTTTAATCATGTTTGAGTAGTCTTTATCCTCTAGCCAGCATTCTAACACCTTTAAAGGCTTTGGACCCAGATCTGCACCTTGTAACAAAGGCTAACTCGACAATGATCAAAGTCATGTCTCATCAATCTCGAGTGTGTGTCATTGTCTAACCAATTTTCGTTTACCAGAAATCTGTCTAACCTACTCATAGCCTCAAAGAATTAATATACCAAGTGAATTTCCTTCCTTCTATTTTTAAGTCTACCAAATTTAAGTCCTGACAAACTCATTGAAGGCCACTAACTCTGCAGTGTTAGGACGGTGCGTTGTACCTCACCTTCCCTCCAGTTTATGTATAGCATTAAAGTCCCCCATAAGACACAATTTTTTATCCTCCTTGCCAACAATAAACTCCTTAATTTTTGTGCAGTTGATTCATCTTTGAGGGTAGATCATTAGGTCTATAAATGTTCACCATATATGCAGGTTTCACCTCATTATACTAGTGGCCAGTTGTGCTAAGTATGCCTGCATCCGAGAAAACTGAAGTGCTATGAAATTTTAGCTTGTTCCATTTACAAAATAGCCTCCAAATTGGCCTACTGAACCTAGATGCATCTAGTCAAAGTCATTATCCATCCATAATCTGGTACATGTTTTTTTCATTCTTCAATTCTAACTTAGTCCCTTGAATGTTCAAGAAATCTAGTTTCTCCTTCTAGATAAACTCTCTGAGTTTTTTTTCCTTGTTGGGCTGTTTAAGCCTCGAATATTATAAATTATAACTTTCATTGAGGACGAGATTCCACTCCTTTCTTTCCACTACATGGTGTTATAGGTTTTTGGGACTTCCTCATTTGGCTATTCATGTGGACATTGTGTTGATGAGTTGTTTTTGGATGCTTGTAGTAAGTTAGGCCTAGTTCTAGACCAATTTTCATAACCCTTTCAGCTTCATCATTCAAATGGATAGGATACTCCACTTTACTTTTGAGAGATTGCAAATCTCCTATCTATTTGTCTAGAGTAGCTTGTGCTCTAGATGTATCTCCATCCGTCTGGATTATTTTTTCAGACTTATAGTTAGTACACTAACCTTGTAGGATTTTTTATTTGAACTTTTCTTAGTAACTAGAGAGTTGCCAGCTAGAGGTGGAAATTCAGAGATGGCCCTTATATCCGTGGATAAACTTAACTGATCATCTTGACTCAGCTGGTCTCAAGCTTTCTGACTAGTCCCATGCTAGCAATCTTATCATTCTGATCATCCTGACTCAATTCAGATTTAGGCAAGATCCCAAGTTCAGTAACTAATTCCACGCTAACCATCTTGTCACTTAGATCTTCATCCTGAGTAACATGATCATACTCAACTTCATGCATTGGATTTAAATTGTCTGTTTGTAAATCATAGCATGTCTCCCTAGTGCTATTTAATCCTTGTGGAGATGGTGGTACATACATATGTTGTATGTCCCTCTCATTGACTGAAGATGTATATAGCTCTCTCTCAAAAGCTGGTCTTATCAAAGCCCCTTCATCCCAGTCTGACCAGCATTTTTTGGTGCCTACCTTATTTGTGTCTACCACACAGTTAAGGAATGTCTCTTTGATTGTGTCCTTGATAACAGCCTCATTGGTATCAGGAATCATCTTGTCCTCACACATTAATGAACCACTAATCATCCCTGAACAGATTATTGAGCCAGCCAATAGGCACAGAGTTAGTTGGTGAGACATCCTCAATTAGTACCAAACAAGGCTTGGTTAGTTCTGCATTTAAGGCGTTAGTACTCAATTTCTCTAGTTGGGGGTAGGTAGACTTAAAATGACTATCATGTAGGTTAGCCAAATCCTCAACAGAGTGGTCCTCGTAGAGCCTACTTACTGATTCATCTGAATCACTTCCACCATCTGACACAGGCCAGAAGGAACTAAGTCCCTCTTTACTGAACTCCTTGACGAATAGTGTAAACTTAGCCCAATCCAGTATAATGCACAGTTGTTCTGGTATATTTGAAGTGTACTCATGCCAACATCATAGTCGCCTCTAGGTAGCGGTGTTGAGTTGAACAATCATCTAACTTCCAGCAAACCCCCAGGCTGCCCCAATTTTTGCTAGAATAGGTTTAGTCAAATATTGAATAGGCAGACCAAACACTTTAATCCAGATTAGCTTATACAATGGTGTTGTTGACTCCTTATTCCACGGGGATAAGTCAAATAACCAGTTCTTAAGCTACAAAGAGTCATTGTGGATTAAATTGTCTAGATCAAGTAGCCTGCCTTTTTAAGAGCTAGTTGGAGAATATGCCATTCTGTGTGGGAATGTAATGTCCCTACGTATCCAAACTTCAGCCAAGAGTGTTGATCTTTGTCAAGTTCAATAACCAGAGTATGGACATGAGATTCACCAACACCCAGAGGTTTTAGCTTCCCTTTTGCAACCACATTTGTCTACATCATAGCCTGTGGTATTCTGGCTGCAGCTTTCTTGTAGATGCCACTAGTTGTATAATTTTTCTAGTCTTAGAATCCTGTTGATAGGCACCTCTAATAGCCATTGGCACCTTGTCTTTGGGGAATCTCGCTCTGTTAGCTTAGAGTTGAAATGATCCAATCCAAATTTTGTTTAGCTTAAACAACAAAGCTTCCTCCTCCAAGTCCTCTGCATAGTCCACAAAACTGAATCTCCTACCATTGTTGCAAAGTTTACAGGCTATCTTGAGGGCACATTGTTATTCAACAGAGCTTTTAGTTTAGTCACATCACAATATGGAGGAAAGATTGTGATGTAGTAAGTAACAGACAAAGCCCCTGTTGTCCCTAGTGATTTT
Organism: Pinguicula moranensis; assembly: GCA_028565015.1. Classification (NCBI taxonomy): domain Eukaryota; kingdom Viridiplantae; phylum Streptophyta; class Magnoliopsida; order Lamiales; family Lentibulariaceae; genus Pinguicula; species Pinguicula moranensis. Next base: position 14,460 of record JAOWBN010209906.1, on the reverse strand, counting down.
GAGTCCTTCAGATGAGGACCTAGCCTTTCGTGTTCCAAAACGGGATTTTGAGTGATGAGCATTTCAGAATAGAAGATTCCTTTCCTCTGTTGTGACGGGTGAAGAACCAGTGGCATTTTCCACGCTTTGATACTAGCACGCCGCATCCATTTCATTTGCTATTCCACCTAGGCTTACGAGTAAGTGGAACCAAGACTATTTTGAGAGCAGTTGAAAGGTGAAAAGATTTGGAAAGATGATAGCAGACCAGAGATGCAGAGAAGTTGTGAGGTGGATGATATATATTGGAGAAAGGGGTTAAAGATTGGCTCTACGGGTGCGTGAGGCAGCACCAAGGATGGGGCAGCAAGAAGTGAAGGAGGGCTACTCTTCAACGGCGATATCTACGGCCAGATTCATCCAAGAAGATGATGAATAGTAACATTTCATTGTTCATGCATGGAATGGGATCGAGAGAAAAAATGTCAAGGCTCTCTTACCTTAAGTTGATTTCTCTCAAAGTTTTGAAGGTTTAGTTGTTAGATCAAAAAATTTTGTTGCTTGGTTTTATTGTGAGGATTTTTTGAGGTAGCAGTTCTTGATGCATTTAGGCATGAATTTCAAGTGATGAATGTCTAAGTATCGCATGAGAAGCGTTACTCTCTAAAGAGATTGATGTTTAAAGGAAGAAATCCGATGGGTAATTAAGATTTGAGTCTAATAGCTGAATTAAGAATTTAATTCCATACAAATGCGCACAAGGGTGAAGTCATTGCCTTGGATCTCTAACCAAGAGAAGTTATCATTTAATTTGTGTCCATTAAACCAAAAATACCAAAATGAATTTTTTTTTTTAAATTGCATTAATGTCTCTATTTGTAATGTAGTATTTAAACCAAACTGTTTTCCCTCCAAATTGCATGCAAACTAGCTAAAGTTGATGTTTAACTTCTACAATCATTGTGGTTCTCATTTTTCTTCACCTTATTACTTGTTCGACTTTGTGCACTTGCAAATACGATAACAACTATCAGGTGGTATACCATTGTGTTGGACGTGGGCATCTATTCGTATGGCTTTGTGTTTAAAGTGCCAGAAGAAAGCACCAAGCATTGGTCGAATCTCGAGATCCCAAGCTACCAAGAACGGGAAATTGGACTAGGTGCCATGTTGGTGAGCATTCCAATCCAATTTAATCAACCTAAATATTTTTCAGAAAATAGAACTACTAGTTTATTCAACATCCTAAATTTATGCTACGAAAACCACTTTTTATTCCAAGAAAAACTATAAAGTGTTATTTGGAAGGGGTTATTTTCCAGTTTATAAAATAAATTCAAAAAGTAGAACTAGTGGCGGACCTGACACCCTAAATTTCTTTGGAGAATACCACTTTTAATTCAAAAATAATTGCATAATGTTATTTTGTATGTGGGGGTGGGGGTATTGTGATTTTTAAACTCAAATATATATTTTGGTGTAACCCCACCGCCTTCGTCCTCCCGGATGTGTATCTCGCCTTCCCTTGATGTATATGTCTCCCCCTTTCCCCTCTCTCCCCACCTCTATAGTTGACTATGAAGAGTTCATCGGTTTCAAGGATCACCATAGTAAAGCCCCAAGAGGGCCTTGATCTCTACAGTTGTGTTTTCCTTAGGGGGGGTCGGCTGATAGAAAGTATGTACGAGATTGTCTGATGTGTTCCTTAGGATGCCCCTACGTCCACTTACACCCAAATTACCTCGTGATGCCCCTTCAAAATTGAATGTCAACCAACTTGATGCTGCTTCATCCAATAGATGGGGTGAGGTCTATGGGCAGGTGTTGTCTGCATGGGAGTCCTATAGTATTGAGGGTATGGAAATCAAAAGGTTGGGTTACGCTCTCGGGTTTTAGGTTTCAAGAAATGTGATATATCCTGAACCCAACGGCAACCCTTACAAACTGTAAGGAAGAAGTTGTAGGTGATGTCCTCAAATCTTTGTTTGTTCCGAGCAAGTCAAGTTTTTCAAACGATTGAGGGAAGGATGGTTGCTATGGTCATGCCAAAGGAAGACTTGCATGTATATAGGTCTAACCATTGATTGATGAATTGGTGTATGCTAATAGCTTGGATGTTCCACCTTACAATCCTCAAGAAATAGCGACATTGTTAGTGGTTTACTCTAAGATCAATCAATTAGATCCTTTGTATCAACGTTTTTATATCAATGCATAAGATTTGTAACATTTTTCATTATTTGTTTATTTACTACTTTTATTGCATGACGAATAATGAAGCTCAAGTATTGATAACTTAGAACAGATCGCAAGGAGTTGTGATAATGAGACCACTTTAATAAAATTTTCAATATTCATAACCATAGTATTAGTGAGATGGGGCATCGCTAATACAGATAGGAGGTTAGTATGTTGTAAGTCACTTTTTATGAAATGAGTAATTAATCTCATCAACTATGGTGTAGCGACACTTATTCTAGAACATAGATGCTTATGGTTGACAAGTAAATCGGATTAATCCAATTAGAGTTCACCATATTGTCAACACTAGACTAGTCATGCGACTAACTTGTAAATATTGATACTTTGTTTTGTTTCTTTCTATTGCTTAATATAAATGTTGGTGAAATGATATAGCACACTAATAGTGCACTAATGGATAGAAAATACTTAAATGACCTCGTGTTAAACACCGGTACCAAATCCAACACAGGGGTATTTTTGTTTATTTAGTTCATTGGTGTATTAGTGCACTGCAATTTTAGTGCGCTGTATCATTTCTCTAAATGTTGCTTTATCCAAAACAGGATGTTTGGGTGTGTCCGCTAAGTTAGCTTTTCTATGATTTTTTCTTTTCAAAATACTAGTGGTAAAATTCTTAAAAAGTCTCAAGATAAACATGTAAAAAATCTTTATAAAGGAGCCATTACAAATAAAACTAGAAATCAAAAACAAAAATCAAAAATAAAAGTTAAAATAATATTTATTAAATTGTTATTAAAAGCAGTAGAAGAATGAGAAGTTGGTTTAGACTTACTTCAAAAAAGGTATTTATGGCTGAAAAGAAGAAGTAGAAGTAAAATTTTAAAAAACTTGTATTGATCTGAAAAATTGAGAAGGAGAAGCAAATTATGGGTGTTTGTAAACATTTTATTTTTATGGAATACAATTTTAGCTTACCCTCATAATATTAAAATTCCTACCTCACATTTTATTTTATTTTATTTTTCTATACTTCAATTTCCACCCACTCCCACCCCTTCAATTCAATTAACAAAAAAGCCTAAAAATATTTTCCCATCAAATAAGAATTTTTTAAGGTGTCAACTCATCCAGGAATCTCCCAACCCACTGCCGTGTCTCCAATTGCCAATGTCTTCATTATTGTGGGGTGTCCCTTTCTCCTCTTAAACACCTTTAATGCAACATGCAAAGTAGGGTCCAAAGCATTAGTATCAAAAACCCACCACTAACTGAATGACACAATCGAATTCATTTCACTTTCACAATAAATAGGGATTAATTGAAAATACAGAAGCATGACATCAATCATCTGCTCTTATCTCTATACTCTGTTACCTACACGACACGCAGGAAATAAGATAATCAGCCACCACATGAATGGAGTTCTTTTTTTTTTTTTATAAGTAATAAGGATAACAGAGACCCAGACCACAGTATCGGGGTATTCTTTGGGCCCGCCGACTAATCCCCACAGATATCTTGCAGCAGATTGCGTCCAGCGGGATTAGAATCCTCGACCACACTAGGCAAGCCCTGTGTGTCAAGGGTATCAACCGCTGGGACAACCTGCGCCAGATACATAAATGGAGTTCTATCCTGCACTGCCACTTTTGATCAATCTATCAGCCAATCCCATTCACTTCTCTATATTGATGAATAAACTCAACTCTCACTTGTTTTTGGCCAATCTACAAAAAATTGTCCCACATCGAGAATGGCTCATGCTCATCTTTATAAACTAAATAAACCATACGCGCCCAAGCCTGGGCTCAACCCATAGTATTGTAGGGCGGACATGATTTGTTAATTTATGAAATAAGATTAAAAAAAAGGACTTAACTGTCGTGAAAGATCCAAGGACCCCAAGAAAAAAAAAAGATATATGAGACCAAGTAACACATGTTAAAGATAATTGAAAAAAAACTGGAAGAATTTTTGCAAACTTTTTGTGTATTATTATGATCAAGGTCGTTGGACGTGTATACACATACGTATGGTACATACAATGATCACTTTGGCGGCGCTAACTAACAGCAAACCCTAACGGCGCAATCACGCAAACCCTAAAAACTAAAATCAAACCCTAACTCACATGAAAACCTTATTACACTTAGGAAGAACAAATTCATTAGATATATGCCATTATACTCAATATTCCCCCTCAAGTTAGATCATATAGATCAAAAAATGCCCAACTTGCGAAGAAAATATTAAAATTTGTCCACCCCAAGAGCCTTGGTGAATATATCAGCCACCTGACGCAACGTATGAACATAATAGCTGGCAATAACCCCTTTATTGACCTCATTTCTAACAAAATGACAATCAATCTTGATATGCTTTGTACATTCGTGAAACACCAAATTTGAAATGATATGCATGGCGGTTTGGCTGTCATAGTATATCATCATGGTCACACATTGGACCACGCCAAGAAATCCTAGCAGATCATGAAGCTATTTGACATCACAGGTGGTGGCGGCTAGTGAACGATATTCTTCTTGTATAGAGGATCGAGACACAATGACTTGATTCTTATTTTCCAAGATATAGGAGAATCACCAAGGAAAACAATATATCTTGTGACAAAACAATGACTAATAGGACAATCAGCCAAATCAGAATCATAGTAAGCAGACAAATTAAGGTGGCTAGAGGCAGGAAGAAGTATACCCTGACCTATATATCCTTTTAAATAATGCACAACTCGCGAGGCCGATTGCCAATGAACAATAGTGGGACTCTGCATAAATTGTGGCAACACATGCAAAATGTAACTAAGATCAGAGCGTGTAATGGTCAGATAGATGAGACGTCCCATGAAGTGATAAAACTTCTCATGTTGTGCAAGAAGAGGATCCATGTTCAATGCGAGCTGGTGATTTTGTTCCAAAGGAAAATTGATGGGTTTGGAACCGAGCAAACCAAATTTACCAATTATATCCAATGCATATTTTCATTTGCTCAAAAATATACCATTGTTAATTTGAGCTACCTCAATCCCCCATAAATATTTGAGATTACCAAAATTCTTCATGCGATAGTGAGTGTTTAGATACTTCTGGAATCGAGTAGTGGACTCCTAATCATCATTAGTAATAATAAGATCATTGATATATATAGAACATAAATGTGGAAATTTTCCTTGAGATAACCGAATAAGGAGTTATCGGAAAATGCACTGAGTAAACACCATAATGCTCAAGAGTAAACACAAGGTTAGAAAACTAACATCGTGGCACAGGCCATACAAGGATTAATGGAGCTTGCACACTTTGTTAGGCATAGCAAAAAAAATGGAGGTAACCTCATCTATACATCTTCCTCAAGATCACCATAAAGGAAGGTGTTATGCACGTTCATCTGATGTAACTCCCATCCACGAGGAGCAACAACAAGAAGAAGTTTACAAATTGCAACGAGCTTTGTTGCAGGCGAAAACCTCTCATGGATGTCAATGCCTTCCTTTTTGTATGCACCCAAAAATAACAAGGCGCACATTTTGACATTTAATTGTTCCATCTGCATTATATTTAATCCTGAAACCTATTTATAGCCAATAGCATTCTTGTCAGGAGGCAAAGAAGTGTGACTCCGTGTTTGGATTACCTCGAGTGCAGATATTTTAGCTGCCACGGTTTCTCTCCAAGCGGGAATTTTTACATCATCAATAAATCATGTGGCGTCAGCAAAAGTGATGATAGTTGCCAAAAATTTAGAATGTGCAATAGAGACATTTACAAGACATTTACAAGACATTTACTTCATAATAGGATAACGCGTTCCTTGGAAGTGCCACGACCAGATGCATCAACGTGCAAGGCAACGAAAACAACATCTAAAGGGTTCACAAAACCGACTGTAGTTTGATTTGGCACCATCGATTGGCCCCCACTAGCATGGATGTGTTTATGAGTGACTGGTGAATCGTGAGGATTTGCATGATCCCATGGAGAAGGGCATGTATCGACCACATATAGGCCATGCATCTAGGCGGTCACGTTGACGTCAGAATTTGCATGAAGATGAGAGGCATGAAGTTGACTACCCAACGTAATGGGAGTTTTTTGCAACTCTTGCAATGGCTCAACTCCTAGTGAGTTTCTTGCAATGGACTAGGATTAAGGTTGTTGGCTGATCATTTTGTAAACCCGGGTTCTTCCTGATTTTAGTAGAATAAGGAAATATTGTCTCACAGGATGTGACATCCCTAAAAACAACAAACTCAACCTTATCCAAATCTCACAAGCGCCCTCCCTTCTTTCTATAAGGATAGCCAACAAACATGCACTTCCTACTTCGTGGAGCAAACTTGTCACAATTCCTAGAGTCAACACGTAACAAGTGATAATAAGGTGAGCGACCATGCAACAATTCATAGGGTGTCTTACCCTGCAACAACGATGTTGGAGTCCTATAATAAGAAATCCTATAGTAAGCACGCATTCACCCTAGAATTTAATAGGCAAGTTGGATTGAAATTTCAAAGCACAACATTAAGAATATGGTGGTGTTTCCTTTCAACCTGTCCATTTTACTGTGGGGTATAGCCCATAGGCGTTCTATGAAAGATTCCTTGAGCCGCAAAATACAATACTCAGTCTCATTGTCACTATGCATAGCAGGAACATCAAATTGTGTAAGAACCATAGCACAATTTTTTTTAAAATTGGAATCTCTTCAAAAATTCCACAAGTAAATATATCCATACAGCTCGAGAATAATCATCAACTATGATCAATAAGGTAGAAAATTTTTTGATGGTGTCTTGATTGCAAAAGAAGTGCTGGATGAATTTAAAAAAATTGAAGAAGCGGGCTCTTATATTTAAGGTGGACATCGAGAAAGTCATTGATATGATCAACTGGAAATATCTTTGTGATACAGTGGAAAGTATGAACTTCCCCGCAGCACGGATAGCACGGACACATGAACTTCTGACATCTGGTTTTACATCTGTCTTGATTAATGGAAGTCTAACACAGGATTTCGTTCCTCAGCGTGGACTCAGATAGGGTGATCCCATATCCCTCTTTTTATTTCAGATAGCTGCTCGATGCCTCTCAGATATGAGGGATAAAGCTATTGCTTCTGGTAAATTTCAACCTCTTCTGATTGGTAAAGACAACATTGCACTATCCCACCTCTAGTTTGATGATACGACGCTGCTCCTTGGTCAAGCCTTATGGGAAAAAGCTACCATCATTTAAAGCCATTCTCCAAAATTTTTAACATATCCCTGGATTACGAGTTAGCTTTAGTAAGAGCAATATATATGGTGTCAATATTCAGCAGACTACATTGAGGGATATGGCAGCTTATTTGAGATAAGATGACCAGCTACCCTTTAGATATCTTGGCTTGCCAGTTGGTAGCAATTACTGAAGGACATCTACTTGGAAACCAGTAGTGGAACCTACATATCTCAACTAACTTATTTCAAGGATGGAATGGAATTGTTGATAATTCTGCCACTCTCCATATCTCATATTGACATTCATTATAGCAAATCTACATGATTATTAGGAACCACCAACAAGAGAGGAAGGGCCTGTTCGTGAAGCATTCTAAGAGGAGCATCCTACATCGAGAGGAACATTTTGAGTTTTTAAAGCAGATTGGCTACAAATACATGGCAGAGAAGATTTGTAAGGATGGAGAAATACACAAGAGGAAATCTGCTTTAGCTGAGTCCTCTAATTCTGTGAAGCAGCAAAAACCTATGTCAGAACCAGTGATATGTAGATTGATTTGGATGATCCCTAGTTGATCTTGTGCTACGTCCACCAATGAATATGCAAGGAAAGAAAGCTGTTACAACACAATCTGAATGAGGAGTAAGGACTACAAGATGATGGCCATTTCACAGGAGGATTCATGGCTAATCTTTGACCGTGATCTTATGTCCTGGCCCACTGAATTACCAACCCTCCGCTCAATACAAGGACAGCTCTTCAAGCATAACCGAGCTATGTACCATATCCTCATAAAAAGAGGAATGCAACGACGTTATATTTGCTGAAAAGCGGACATTGGCGATGAACTAACTACTGAGATACTTTGTGACCTACTATGAAGCTAGGGAGCAATATACCAGATCACCCTAAATTATACTAGAGGGCTAGTATGGAGGGAAGACAGGTATACGGATCACTCTCAAAGATTCAAGCTATAAGAGTTCTCCTAGTGGACTTGGTTGATTAGTTCCTTTGTAAATATTTTGTACTTCATTCCCTCATTTTGTACAAACTTTATTATTATTAATAGAATTTAGCTTATAAAAAAGACTATGATCAATAACTAATTTGCACCAAACGTTGACTTAATAATATAAGGCCCCCAAACATCATAGTAAACTAACTCAAAAATGCTACTTGCTTTATTCCAACTTTCAGGAAAAACATCGCTGGTCTTTTTAGCCTTAAAACAAATGTCACAGTACGATAAACTAATTGAGCTAGGAATATTTGGAACAAAATTTAATACTCAAACTAACAGATGCCCACAATTTGATGTTAGAGATCAATTGTCAATATGGCATTCCTCGAAGCATAATCCCGTCGCATTGCATTCCCACTCCAATTACATTCCTCGAAACACGATCCTGAATAACTCAAAGATTGTCAAAAAAAGAAGAACCACAATGCAATTGACGGGTTAGATGTGATGCGGTGACAAGCAAACATGTCATGTGGGAAACAAGTATGACTTCATCTAAATGAATATATATTTCGATTGAAATTAACAACTCCCTATTCATGGGCTAATGTAGTTATGTCGTTAGGCATGTTAACGAGGCAAGAAATAATAGACTCAACCGAATCTAATATATGACGAGATCACATCATACGTTGTGAGGCGCCCGTGTCTAAGAGACATTGTTTGATCTTAACACTTACGTTTTCACCAATAGCTCCAAATTTCTAAGAATGGAATTCCTAAATAACTGCAAACCATTGCTCAGCGATGAGATCAGGAAAGGTTGATTTTGAATTGGTCACAACTGATGTCTCGACCACATTGGTCTACTAACCATTCTGCCCCCCACAATCATCATCACGCCACCCTCTGTAGGATTACCGACGCCATGGTTGATAGTCTTGCGACCGTGAGTAAGACCTCCATGACCATTCTTCTTGCCACGCCAACCCTCCGATTATCCTTTAAAATCATAACAAATAGAGATATCATGGCTTTTTCTTTTGCAGTGATCACACCATAAGGAAACACGATCATTAGAGGATGGCTTGTGAAATTGAGCTGAAAAAGCAACATTATCTGTGTAGCCATCACGACCATGCTCAATATGTTGCAATTTTTCCTCTCGCACCACCATAACGTACACACGCTACAACGAGTGATATGGATCTAGCCCAAATATTTGAGGACAGAGTCTACTGAAGGTCGCATCATCAAGCCCATCAGAAATTGATGTACCTTCTCAGCTCAATCTTGTGTTTAGTGCTTTGTTAGTCACTTTACACGTACAAACAGCAGATGCTCTTAAGTCAATAGTTCGTTCCACATGGTTTTTAATTTTCCAAAACAATTCACTACCGGTTTGCCGTGCTGCTTGTAGTTGGCCAACTCAATTTTGAGTTCGTATGGATAGGTACCATTGCTAACTATGAAGCGTTCATGTATGCTAACCCTTAAATCAGTAGCTTATCATGTATGAGACCTTAGAACGCAACTTAGGTTCAATGATATTGAGAACCCAAGAAACAAGGAAAGACTGGAGTTTCGACCATACATTGAGATACAACTCGACGGACTAGCGTTTCACAAAATCTTCAACATACTTCCATTTTTTCTTAGCGTAGAGAGAATCTTGAATAGCAAAGGCCACTCATTGAAGTTATTACGACAAAAGACAATAAGTGTGATTGTTGCTCAGTTTGTCGTTTGGAAGAAGATTATATGGTCCGGACGGTCCGAGCGAAGAACTAGTAATGATAGCGACAATTTTCTTATCATCCTTCTCGTGTCCTTCTTCCATTATGAACATCAAGTGAAGATATATGGATGAAGTTGGATGAAAAAATATAGGATGACAAGAGCTCTAATACCAGAAAGAAACTAAAAGAATTTGTGCAAACGTTTCGTGTGTTATTATCATCAAGGTCGTCGGACCTATATGCACATACGTATAGTACATACAATGATGGTTCTCCATCACTTTGTTGGCGCTAACTAACAACAAAATGGAATGATGCAATCACACGTACCCTAAACTGTCAAACCCTAAACTCGCATGAAACCCTAATTACATTTAGGAAAAAGAAATCTCATTTCTTCCTCTTAATGCATACATATATATCCATATATATATATCCATATATATATACATATATATATCCATATATATCCATATATACACGCCATTATACACAATAGATCATACCAAAATTGGAAATAGGCCTATCGCCTATGAAGTTGTACGAGCCGATACATTATGAAAGCGAGTCTCAGTAGGAATTGCTCACTTGAAGGAGGGTGCTAGCCATATTGGTTATAAATAAAAACAGAATTGATGGCGCAATCTTCATTAAGCGTAACGCATGATCATGAGCGCAACACCCTTTAATTTTGCACATCTCAACATGGAGAAGAGTCCTAAGCGTTGAGATGGTTCTAATTGAGCAAGAGCCAAAGAAGTATTATGCAGTTGTATTTGAATTGAACTCTTTTGAGTATTTTAGTTTTAAGTCAAAATTTGTAACATCAACGGGTATTCCGGGCGGATCAACGTTGAGTTTCAATCATATTGAACATTATTGTGAAACAGAGTATCCCTGTTACAGTGTGTTTTCGAGAAAAAAGGCTCATTGTTTTGGTATCAAATTTGACAAACGTGTTCACCAAAGCGTTGATCCTGCAGAAATTCTCTCCCTCAGTACTATTTTTGTTCCTTTCCAATTCTATTTTTCGACGATGCCACAGCGGTGCAAAGATATTGGTGATGTCTATGGACGAGGCAATGCTGCTTACATTCGTGACCAAGTCAAGATGGTGTAGTTATTCAAAGATAAATTTGGCTTCATTCTAGCCTATTTGCAGATAATCAAACCCTAGGGATAGTCATCAGATCTCCAGTACGATATCCTGACGAACTAGTGGACAATTACCGTTCTGACGTTATAGCTCAAGGATTTCATGGTTCGAACTAACCCGAAGAGTTCCTGGATTGGTTGGTGATAGTGGAATAGATCTTGGATATGAAAGAAATTCCTCATTCGAAACAAGTCTGACTTGTGACAATACGATTTCAAGGACGTGTGCTTGCATGGTGGAAACAAATTAAGCTCACGCTTTGAATTTTGATGCTTACGCAAAAATCTCATCCTCACCTGGGACAACATGTGTAAACACAAGAAGGAGGTGTTCCTTCCACCCAACTACACCCAGTTGATCATTCAGCATCTTCATAATTTGAAGCAAGGCACGTACTCTGTGGACGAATATACAATAAAATTTTATGAGCTTATCGTGTGGGTGGATTTGATGGAGATGCCCGAACAACTAACTCGTTGGACTATATATCAGTGGACTGCGGTTCTATATCTAGAATGCTCCTAATCTATTAGATATTCAAACCATCGTTGTTGCGCATTATAAGGAGTCAGTCGTCAAGTTCCAAAATTGACGCCCAAGACCAGTTCACTTCTTCAACCCTCTCAGAGTGGTGTCAAGAACATCTCCAAGGAGAAGAATACAATATTCACATATGTCATACCACCGTTAGGCACCTTCAAATGCTTTTTGTCTGGAGAGCCCGACCATAGGCATGTTGATTCTAGGAAAATGGGCAAACTGTTGTTTAGTGAACTTTATGAAAATTGTCTATTCAAGGATGAGATTCGCAACACATCACCAGCACAAATATTTTTCAGTCTACCTATACAATTTGGGAAAAAAATCTATCCTTTTGTGATTAATGCTGCAGTTGTGAGAACATATTCTTGACAGAGGTTGTTGAAAAACTGTCAATGCCGACAAAATCCCATCAACATCCATATAAGTTGGTCTGGCTCAAACGTGGAGGTGAAGTCTCTATCACTTATCGTGCCAAAATATCATTTTTTTTTTTTTTATAAGTAATAAGGGTATCAGATTTCCCAGACTACAGTATCGGAGTATCCTTTGGGCCCAGGGCCCCGCCGACTAATCCCCACAGATATCAGCGAAATTCCCCACCTCTCTAGACAAGCCTTGAGAAATCGGGCGAAATTCCCCACTCGGGGGACTCGATCCCCCGACCTCTCGCAGCTTGCCGCTAGGACAGACTGCAACTGATCCAAAATATCATTTTTAGTGAGGAGGACCTATAGCGACACCGTCGGGTGCAATGTTGTTCCGATGGACGAATGCTATCTCCATCTTGGGCGTCCACGACAGTACGATCGCCAAAATTTACATGATGTACGGAAAAATACTTACAATTTTATGTTTGATGGAACAAAGATTACCTTGTTTCCCTCCAAACCAAAGGTGCTCATATTGGCAAGAAGTATCCAAGAAGCCATCAGAGAGGCACCACAATTTTTCGTACTCATCGACCGAGAAGTCAAGTAATCAGTTCTCATTCCACCTCCGGAGGCCGCAACAATTTTATTGTGATTTAGTGACATATTCCCTATCGATCATCTTCCAGATGAACTTCCTTCGCTTTGAGATATTCATCATTGTATTGATCTTGAACTGGGTACCGCTCTTCCAAACCAACAAAAATATTGGTTAAGTTTCAAAGAACACCATGAATTGTGTAGACGGTTTGAGAATCTTTTGGATAAGGCCCACATTCGTGAGAGCTTACTCTTATTCAGTCCCTACACTTCTCATTCCAAAGAAGGACGACTCTTGGTTCATGTCGTTGATAACATAGTGATTAACAAATTACAGTTGGATACAAATTTCCAATCCTTTTGTTTGATGACCTTCTTGACCAACTTAGCGGAGTAGCTATTATTTTGAAACTAGATATGAAGAGCCGGTACCATTAGGTTGAATTTGACAGGGATATGAGTGGAGAATGGCCTTTAAGATGCGTGCGGGGTTTGTGAATCGCTCCTCATACCCTTCGAAATATGCAACTCCTCGAGCACTTTCATGAGAGTCATGAATTACATCACCCCTCTCGTTTGTTGGGAAATTTGGTATTGTTTATTCTGATGACATCTTAATTTTCAGTTCTTCAATGGAAGAGCACCAAAAACACCTTCGACGTGTGCTTCTTGTCCTTTGACAACAACAGTTCTACTACGTCTCCAATAATTGCACATTTTTCGCCAAACAAGTCACATTTCTTGGCTTCGTAGTGTCATCACATGATTTGCAAGTCGATGAAAGTACGGTTTCACCTATATAGGAGTGGCCCCATTCCACAACTGTCATGGTGAGCGCAGTTTTCATAGATTGGCATCATTTTGTTGTCATTTTACACCATATTTCAGTTTTATTATGGCTCCAATCACATAGATAATGAAAGGCTATGGGTTTCTTGGACGGTGACAACTTAGGACGCTTTCCACGTAATCAAGCAGTTATTATAATCCGTGCCAATTATGGCCTTCCTGGACTTTAAGCCTCACTTTGAGTTGCATTGTGATGCTTTCAAATTGGGTATTTGAGCTTTGCTCAACCAAAAGGGCCGAGCAATCATCTACTTCAGCGACAAAAAGGTTTGAAGCTCAATTATAGTACATATTGAAAGATTGAAGGTCGAAGGAAGATCACAAGATTGGCAAAATAAGCTGGATCTTCAATGATCAAGAAACTCAAGTATATGTCTGTATACGTAGATTTACAATGTACAATGGATAGAAAAGATATCAACTCTCAATATAGGAAATTGATGGCTTGTTTTGCTAAGCGTCATAGCTGGAAAACTACCTCAAAGTATTCCTGAATTATACTACACAAGCTAAGGGGTAGCAAGTGGAGAGATCGGGGTCGAATCCACAAGGAAAGGTAGTGAAATCTGCACTGCTTTGGCCTTGGTTTTGTTGCTGTCAAAACACCAAACTGATGGGGTGTGGGTGTGGGTGTTGTAATTAATTACTGAAACTATAACCAATGAAGCAAAAATGAAATTATGAAGAGAAAACAAATTTCTACTGACCTTAATTCCATGAGAACATGCCATGATACAAACTGATTCCTAGATGCACTTATCTGTTTTTCAATGGTACTTAATGTGTGGTTTTTAAGCCACTGCTTCTCTTCCTTCTGTCCTAA
>JAOWBN010209884.1:0-14025 GCA_028565015.1 Pinguicula moranensis | reverse complement strand
TAGAGTTTAGATAAAATTATGGAGTCTCACAATTTGAGTCCCACCGACCCAAATGATCCATAATTACCTATCTAAATTCAAGAAACAAGATAATTTTAGTCATCCAGTATACATAAAACTAACAAGAGCACAATGCTCTAGGTCACATACCTAACAAGAAGACTAGTAGAAAGAGTCATGGTGGCCAATGAAGTGATAGATGAGACCAAAAAATTGAAGAGCAAGGCCTTGATCCTCAAAATAGACTTCGAAAAGGCGTTTGGCACTTTAAATTGGAACTACCTCCTCGGAATAATGAACAACATGGGGCTGCCATCCCGCTGGATTTGGTGGATCAGAGCACTTCTAGAATCTGCTTCAGCTTCAGTATTAATCAATGGCAGCCCAACATCCGAGTTCTATCCTACAAGGGGCCTTAGACAGGGGGATCCACTCTCACCCTTGCTGTTTATATTGGTTGCAGAGGGGTTATCAAGTTTATTCAGAAAAGCAGTGCCATTACATTTGTGGAATGCTCTGTACATTGGTAGAGGAAAAGTACCGATTTCCCACTTACAATTTGAGGATGACACCATTGTTTTTGGTGAGGCTACATGGGAAACAGTCAGAATGCTCAGAGCCATTTTCCTTAATTTTGAAGCGATCTCGGGCTTGAAGATAAACTACAAAAAGACACACTTGATAGGGATAAATGTGCTGGATCAAACACTGAAAGCAATGGCAAATTTTCTTGGATGTCCGCCTGGCTCCGTTCCCTTTAACTATCTTGGAATTCCATTAGGAGCTAACCCACAACACACTAAGACTTGGAAGCCAGTCTTAGATAGGATATCCAAAAGGCTACATAAATGGGAGAACAAATACATATCCGAGGAGGGTAAGCTAATTCTCCTTAACTTTGTCCTAAACAGCATACCTACTCACTTTTTCTACTTTTACCTAGCTCCTCAAGCAGTCATCAGTAAAATACATAAGACCATGAGACGTTTCCTATGGGGACAGAATTCAGAGAGGAAAAAGGTTCACTGGGTATCCTGGAATAAGGTTCTAGCAGCTACTACTCAAGGTGGTTTGGGAGTCAAACATCCTCAGGCTATCAATTTGTCTCTATTGGGAAAGTGGGGTGACAGATTACTACAAGGAAAACCCACCATTGCATATAGTGTCATCAGATCTAAATATGCGGTGAGAGGGAGATTAATGTTAGGCACTCAACTGAACTCAAGCAACCAACCACTGATCTGAAAATAGAGGAAGATCAAGAAGTTACCTCTCTAGGTGGTGGTCAGGACTACAAAGTGTACTCTTGGCACCCTGGTTCACTGATATGTGCACTATCAGTGTTGGTTCAGGAGGTGACACCTTCTGGGATGATAAGTGGTGTGGTTCTTTGACCCTAGGAGAGAGGTATCCTCGACTTTATATGGCAGCTGTAAATAAAGAAGCCACCATTGCTTAATAAGGTAGATGGGAAGGAGATATTTGGATCTGGGATTGGGAATGGAGGAGGACTCTACGTGGTAATGAACCTGTAGATTATCAGGGCATGATAGTTCACCTACAGGACCTTTCCTCATCAGACCATGGTGTAGACAGATATAGCTTTACTGGAAATGTGGATGGCATCTACACTGTCAAGGAAGCGTATAAAAAATCTGCTCATACAATCACCCTGCTTTCACTGACAAATCATTCCAGCAGGCCAGAATATTAACTGCGCTTTCTGTCAATCTGCAGAGGAATCCATTGAGCACCTCTTATATTCATGTGCTCTTACCACGGAGTTATGGAGCAGATTATCAGCATGGTTGAGTATTAGAAGAAATCTGCAAGTGGCAGGTTCTGTCCAAGGTCTCACACTTCAAAGTTTCACAAATGCTAAACCAGCTGGAGTTAGTTTAACAGCCTGGTTATCTATCTGGCTTGCAACGGTTTGGACAATCTGGAGAAGTCGAAACAGATTACATTTCTTGGCTATGGAAGTCAATATATTTCCGCTGCTTCATAGAATTTAGCATCAGACTTGGCAATGGATCAAAGTTGTAAGAGGAACAAGCTTATTCCCTTATTCACTGTCGAATTGGCTATTAAAACCCTTGATTTGTATGGCTTTCTGATTACAGTATTAACCTCAGTCATTCTAATGTGCTCTTCTTGTTTGTTGACTCTGTTATCTTATTAAGTGTAGGAAGTTCCTATTGATTCTAAAACTAATATTGTTCTGAGCAAGATATCCCATACAGAGAGTAGGTTGTGGTAGCTATTCCAGGTGTTCTTGCTGTCTCTTGGAGTGGAAGGATGAGCTCAGCCACACTGCATTCCAGAATCGAGGCTATACTTATAAGAGACTGTGACATGGGTGTTGAAGGGACAGTAGAGCAGCATTCTGCAGTCATACAAGCAGATCACAGCTGCACTACAAGCAAAGTTTGAAGTACAAAGGTGGTAACAGGTACTTGAAAATGAGGTCAAACGCTAAGGAATTAAGGTACCCTCCTCTACCACAAATCTGTTTTTAATAGTTTTTAACCTTCAGGTCTCGGGAGAGTTCACAAAGTTTATCTTCTTATGAACCCTATATCACATCATTTGGCTTGGTTGTTACTTTTTCAGCTTCAGTGTGGTACATGTACATATAGGTACATTTTCAAAGAGCAAAAATATCATGAGCAGGGGTACTCTGTCGAGCAAGGGTACTCTGTCATTGAGACATACAAAGCTACTTAATGTTTCAAAACAATCTCATCAGGTGGCAAATCAAAACCCATCAAAACCGCTTAGCACACGAGATAAAGATCACATCAATCTCAATCTCCGGAAGCTTTCAGGCATGCAGGCAGAGCTGTGTACCAATTCAGACTTGTATTCTAAACGTCATAGGTGAGCTGTGTACCATCCATAGGATGATATGATGACAGCTATGATCCGTGCCAAGCAATAAAATAATAGATACGTGCGCTGGGTTGATAAGTTGACAATAATGACTCCTGCTGCTCGTATTCTAAAGTCATAGGTGAGCTAGGATGTTGACAGCTACGATCCTTGGCATGCAATAAAATAATAGATATGGGCGACCTGCTAAGCGGTGAAGTATAGAGATCAATGATGTAATCATTATATCAAGCGTGACTAGTGGTTTAGGGTCTCAAGAGCGTTCTATGCTCTTCAGTGCGAACTTTCTTTCTGTAAATATTTATTTTCTTCTAATGAAACTTTTGGCATATAAAAAAACAATCCAAAAACAGAACTAAATTTCAAATTCCTTAGACATTTTCTTCACCTCTTTAAAACTTACATTCTTCAATTGTTTCTTGAACTGTACAACAACTGCAAGCTGGCTCGGTGAGCAATGCTGCTCACATCTCCTTACTGGCCAAGACAGTCAACCCTCTGAATGTTCATGACTTCAGACCTTTAACTCTAAATTAGAGCTATACCCAAAATCATCTCTAAGGTGTTAGAGAAGAGGCAAGTCCTGTTATGAATGAGATTATAGCTCCTAATCAGATGGCGTTCATCAAAGGCAGAAAAACTTCTAGATGGTGTCCTCAGTGCCAATGAAGCAATGGATGAGCTGAAGAAACTCAAAAATCAGGCCATCATCTTCAAAATGGATTTTGAAAAGGCCTTCGACACGGTTAATTGGATCTACTTGCAGGATGTTATGACCCAAATGAGATTCCATCAGAGTTTGATTGGGTGGAAAAAAAGAATGGTTAGAACCTGCATCCTCCTCTATCCTCTTTAATGGCAGCCCCACCAAAGAATTTTACCCAAAAAGAGGTCTTCGTCAAGGTGATCCGATTTCTCCTCTACTGTATCTTGTTGCTGCTGAAGGACTTTCAATTCTGATCAACAAGGCAGTGAACCTCAACCGGTTTAAGAGAATTAAAATTGGCAGAGACAAAATCCAGCTCTCACATTTGCAGTTTGCTGACGACACACTGTTATTTGGTCAAGAAAACAGGAATACAATCAAAATCCTAAAATCCATCCTCCTCAACTTTGAGATCACTTCAGGGTTACACATTATTTATTGTAAGAGCAATTTGTTGGGCATTAATTTGCAACAATCTACACTGGATGAGATGGCGGCTTACTTGGGATGCAAAGTTGGTTCCCATCCACTCTAGGTACCTTGGACTACCCATAGGATCCAATCCAGCAAGGATGTCAACATGGCAACCAGTAATTAATAAATTCAACAAAGCTATGAGCTCATGGGATCATAGATATTTATCCTCGGTGGTAAATTAGTATTGATGAACTCTGTCCTCAATGCCCTGCCCTCACATTTCTTTGCCTTCATTAAAGTACCATGCACTGTTATTCAGAAACTATCCAAAATCAAGAGGTCCTTCTTCTAGAATAGTTGCAAGGACCAAATAAAAATATGCTGGATTTCCGGGAATAAAGTAACTGCACTAGTGGAAAATGGAGGTTTAGGTGTATGTTGCATTACTGGGAAATGGGGAGAATGTTTGCTATTAGGAGGCAATGATATGGCAATGCAGGTACTACGCTCTAAATATGGCTCTGATGGTCTTTTATCTATGGGAGGTTTGAGAGA
The DNA here is from genome assembly GCA_028565015.1 of Pinguicula moranensis. Taxonomy (NCBI): domain Eukaryota; kingdom Viridiplantae; phylum Streptophyta; class Magnoliopsida; order Lamiales; family Lentibulariaceae; genus Pinguicula; species Pinguicula moranensis. The sequence continues at coordinate 9,455 of JAOWBN010209884.1, read as the reverse complement.
ACTCTCCATGAACCACCAAAGCCAGGAGACACAATGGCCGATTAAGGGGCAGACTTTATGCATCCAAATGGTGGAAAAACATTCAAGAGACTCTCAGCTCAAACTAGTTTAGACATCATATAAGGTTGCAAGCAGGATCGGGTGCAACTATCAGATTTCGGACTAACAAATGGCATTACAATATCTCAATAGCTTAATAGTTTCCAAGATTATTCCGAGTAACTCATAACAAAAAGGCCCTCATAACAGAGCTGGGACATTTGTATTCAAATAATTGGCTATGGACTTGAACATGGAGGAGAGTACTAAGAGACTCAGAACTTCCAGAACTAACTAATCTCCATCTTTTTCTGCAGGATGCATGCTTATCCAAATCACACATGGACAAATACTATTTTGACGTGGATAGAGAAGGAAAATACACAGTTAAAAAGGCTTATACCAGGATCATAGCATAATACACTTCAGTATATTCACAACAGGAAGCAGAAGCTATCACCTGGATATGGAATGCCATGGCACCAAAGAAAGTCATTATATCTGTCTGGAAACTTCTTCAAGATGCATTACCAACAAAGGGAGCATTACAGCAGAGACACATCATACCACCATAACAAGACATAAGATGCTCCATCTGTCAAACATGAAGTGAATATGTAGAACATATATTTCAAAACTGTGATTTCGTGGTGCAGGTATGGACAGCTATAAAGGATTGGTTATCTACCCCAGAGATTGATCTGATACAGGGTACACATTCTCCTTCCTTTCAAGCATTTATATCAACAAAGCCTACACGGATCAACGTGGCAGCCTGAGCCATGGCCTGGCTTGTATGGAAGGCTAGAAATATGAGTTTCTTTCAAGCAAGAGACCCTAACTACATGTACATTGTGTCAAATATCCAAAGGACATCTTGGATTTGGATTACATCTAATATACATGGCCGAACCTGTCCATATTCACTCACTGACTTGTAAATAAATCCCTTGTGCTGCATTATCTTTTAAGCAGTGATTTGGGTCGTCCCTGTGGTCTGGAGCTCACTGAATTTGGATAAACCGTCTCTATCTATCTTTGCTCTCACATTGACTTTAATGATAAGAGTGGATTTTCTAACATGTATCAAGGATACACAACTTCTATGTCTTGTCATTTTTGCAGATCGGAAAAGCATTACAAAGGCAAAATAAGGACCACAACTCCAAGGGGTCTTGAAGCAACCTAACTGCTATCAGATCCAGAGGGCAGAGGAAAATGTTTACTGTCAGCAATCAAGTAAAACTTATATCATGCCAACCTGAGAAAGCAGAAAACTAAACAACTTTGGTGGATAAAGAACAAGAATTAGCATCATAGCTGACCAACAGATGCAACAGATGAAAAATATGACATCTCTCATTGTGAAGTTAAAACATGGTGTAACAGAATTTCATTCGAGTACCTGCTTGAAAATGTTGGCAGATGATTGAAGGATCAATCCATATAGGTCTTGGATATTTCCACTGAACTGAGATGGATGTCCTCCCAACGGGATATTTTTCTGTTTAAAATCATTAGGGCAGCTGAAAAATCAGATTGTTTGCATCCTCTCCTGCCTGTCTTTCACTACTCATAAATGGTGTTCAAAGCACAATCCCACAACTATTCCAGCTATTATACAAGAAGGTTGAGGTGTACCGGAGCTGGTTCTAATAAGTTGACAATAATGAGACTCGTAGAGACATGTACCAGCAAACTCTGAGGTTTCTGAGTCAACCTGAAAAGCTAAAAGTTCGGATGCATGTCATGTCGCTTTGATATCATTCCTTGAGTATGTGAAAGTCAGGAGGAGGAGGATTGAAGCAGGGTCTGAAGATCATGTATCAATTGTTTGAGCCACAGTCCAACATTCCCAAAGGATGTCGATCTTCATGGATTTCTTTTTTTCTCCTTTCTTTTTTGTATTTTCTATTTATTTTCTTTCACATTTGTACATAAACTTTATTCTCTTCAAATTTGGCATAACCAAAAACACACACAATCCAAATAGCAGTCCAAGTCCAAAATATCCAAATAACAGCCCCGATAACAAGTAAAGCCTAAGGCGAATAGTCCAAAATAAATAAACAAAATTCAAAATGGTCGCACAACCAAGATCGAAAACATTCCAAAGCACCTTTAATATAAACAACATACAATCATATTAAGCCATGACCAATATAAAATTCAATTACAATCATTAAACATAACACAATATCTAAGGAATATCACGAGACTGGAGTACAATTAGAAGAGTCTTCTTCCTCATCTCTGTCATCTTCAAAATAATCTTCTAGTGGGCCTAGAGCAAGACCTTTAACTCTTTGATCTTGCAACTCCCAATATTTGATCAATATCAGCATCTCAATTGTCTCTGATTTCATGTTGGCTCGTCGTTCATCAACTATCCTCCCAACTATACTAAAGGCCAATTATGAAGATACAGTCGATGCTCGAATGGTGTAAATATCTTTGACTAACCGCGAAAGAATGGGGTATTCGGCCTTATAAGTTTCCCACCACTGCAACAAATTCAGGTTATCTTTATCTTCAGCATTGGACATGACAAAACGTATATCAAGATAGCTCTTCAACTCAAAGTATTGTCCATCTGCTCCCTCATCCATAAGCAAATTAGATGAAGGAAGAAAAATCAAGTATACTCTATGCATTTGATGTTGAGCCGCTAGTTTCTTGTGTTCGGACCCTCAAACATCCAAATTTATCCTCATACTTATTGTACAATGCATACAAATAGTTTTTTCACTTCTTTGGGAAAGTCTTTTTTATCTACTATGTCAAGCTAGGTTCGTATTTTATCCACTGCAACTTTAAAAGCAGTCAGCTTGGCTCGAGGATCCAAGATTCAAGCCAATGAATATAGTAAAGGAGGGGTGACCCAATACTTCAAGAATTTTTTCTTCATTGCTGCAACACCAACAGAAATGTGTGGATCATTCTTATGCACGAAGAGGTTATGAGCAATTTTGGCAAGCTGGTGCAATGCTTTGAGAGACGTAGTGTAGTAACTTCCGGACAAAATAGTGGTCACCTCGTAGAAGACCTAAAGAAAGTTGGTAAACTTATCAATGACATCCACTCTGCACGGTTCAGGGTCACCGGGGAATCAGAGGATGCCTATATCTATACTTTCATCAGATACCAGCCAATAACACTCTTGAACTCGAATGCCTTCTTCAACATTATATATGTCGAGTTCCATTGTATTGGCATGTGTGGTTCCAATATCTTAGCCTTCCCACCAGAACGACGACATTCATCTTTGAAGGCGTTGGCCCGTTGGCTCGACATTCTTATATAAGGGACCACATCCATGACCTTCTCAACATACTATTTCAAAACTTTTAAACCTGACTTGACAATCAAGTTAATGACATAACATGCACACCTTTGGTGGAAAAGTGCGCCACTATTGTAATCTTCCAAAGGTTTCTTTCAATTGCCTTAGAATTCGCTGGGGCACTATCAAAAGTGATCGATATTGTCCTCTTTTGGAGTTCATAATCCTGTAGCACCTGATAAATAAACATATAAAAGTTAAAAACTCTTTAAAAAATGATAAAGTAACATATAACAAGTCAAAGCAATTATCAGAAGAATACTCTCAACAATAGTTGAACCGGTATGGCTATGCATTAGTCTGAAACCTATGATTCTCTTCTGAAGTGTTCAGCTATTGTGGATGTAATGGGCCACGACACTACAATAATCCAAGTATGTGTGGGAATCCCATATGTCTGAAGTCAGCGCCACACAACAATCCATCTTACCTAAGTCGAATATCAATGCACACATACACTTCGCAAAATATTCTTTTATTTCTCATCTTATAGTCTGTGCACTAATTGTCTTGAAAGAGGGATTGGATGATTCTTGAATGTGCATCTCATACGAACAACTCTTACAAAAACTAATCGGAAAATCCTCTCTTGATATCAAACAGACCAAAGACTCTCGCCACCTCTTTGGATCATAACGAAAGGGAGTCAACTTTCCATCTTTACCGAAATGTAGAGTTGGTTGAGTCGTCGTATCAATTATCCTTTTCTTTCTTACAACTGTTTGCATGTCTCAATAGCGTCCCAGTACCGAAACGGCTTGTGGCCCTATTATAGATTTTCTTACAATGCTTACATTTGGCTTTAATCATCACCAAGCCATTAACAACCTCTGTAATTCTTTCAAAAGTTTCCAAGCTGGAGAAGTTAGCTTCTTCGCATTTTTCATAGGAGGACCCATTGATATACTTTCTTGTGATTTAAGGTGTGCCTGATCCTCATTCTCAATATCAACCTCATCACCAATCTCAATATCTATCTCCTCATTCTCTTCATCAATGGTATGACTGTCTCTATTGCTTGTTTGCCGGGATGTCATCTTGACAAACCTGTAAAATACATGGTAAGAATATATAATGGTTGTCATCTTGATAATAAAAAATCAACAGTCCAGAAAAACATCATAAGAATTCAAAAAAAAAATTCAGATTCTGCACAGTTAAAGTTCAGCCGATCCGTTTAATATTTTTTAGAAATTCAGATTCTGCATAGTTAAAAATTCAGATTCTACACGGTTAAAAATTCAGATTCTGCAACAGTATATTCGCCTGCAAATGATACTATCTGCAGTGTATAGTACTTTAACCTATATTGAATCTGAAATGTATTTGTTCCCACCTTTGCTCCATGAATGATCAGTATGCACACAAAAAAGTTTTTAGCAGCTTTCATGAAGTTTGAACTTCCAAATATGACAGTTATATCCCAAATTTTCTCTGAAGATGATATCCAAGAGTTTGACAGGCATGGAGATACATTGCATCATAATTTTCCAACATTTCGTTCTCCTGATAATTTTATTTCTAGTTCTTGTTATATGCCATCACCTGATATATTCAAAAATTCATTTACTCAACCTTTGTCCTTCACTGCACAACTTTCAACTGATGCTTCATTTATGTACAGTACAAACCCAAACCAGATTAGTTATTCCTCTCAGGAGAATACAGAGCAGTGTATGCTACCCACTGCACGTGATTGCTTTATATAACCAAAATTAGTCCAAACAAATTCATTTACATCTCAAGCAACCACTAATACACTAATAGTACTTCACTGGGAAGTGGTAACTGGGGTGTAGCACTAATACACTAACACATTTAGGTATAACATAACCAAAATGAACACGAAATACAAAAGTTCAAAGTGAAAGTGAAAACAGTACCAAAAGAGAACACGAAGAACGTCAAGTACTAGGCAGAAAACTGAAAGTGAAAACAGTACCAAAGTAAATTCCCCCTCTGTTCGTCCAAAGTGAAAACAACAAGGAAGAAAACGATGAGAGGATCTCGAAGCAAAACAGCCCGTGTCAATGAAGAAGCCGATAATTCCCCCTCTGTTCTTCCTCTGCAGCTAATGGCTTTGCTATGATTTTTGATTTCGTGCGTAGTACTGTAGGTTAGGGTTTCATTTTGAAGAGTTCGACAGAGCAGCTGAGTGAGCAGGACGAACAGGATTGAAGAAATTGTTTGATAAGAAAAGTGAATTTGATTTTGATTTTTGAAGTGAATAAATTGGGAACAAAATAAAAAAAAATTGATTTGAAGTTGATTGTTGAAGTCGTGACAGTGACTCGTGTTTTGAGTTTTGTTTTATTTTTCAATTTCACGATTTTTAAATTTTTTTTTGTTTTAACATTTTTTTATTTTTGAAATGTCTTTAGAAAATGTGTGGTACGTATGTAATGCAGGTTGCACCGTATCCGAAATGGTTTGCACCGCGCACGCACTGTTTCGTAAACGTGCGGATATTGCACGCACGTATTTTGCAGGAAAAAAATGGCACGCACGCACGCACATTTTCATGCGTGCGGTTTAGGTACGTTTACATATTTTTTTCATGCGTGTCGTGCCTAACACGTTTGCACGCACACGTTTGCCTATCTCTAGCTTGGATGGAAGCTATTGCCGCTCACATTCAATATTTGGAGAGCTTGAATTACTCATTAACGCATCAGATTGACTGCTTAGAGTCTTTTTATGTGGACGCAGTTCAGTGTTTAAATGGCATTCGCTCGCTTTTATCTTCTTTTGAACAATATTGGCATGGGGTGCATGGGGGCTTTTCTACGACACTTTGTGAATTCCGCTCATTTTCATTGTTTGGTGTCAAGTTGTGTGGCGGAGGCAGTTCTCACCTGTAATTTGGGGAGCTGATTAAGGGAAGCTTTTCTGTGACGGAAGAGTTTTCACATCTATTGTAGTATCGGGTTTTTTTAGTATTTTGATGGTTGTTTTGTTGTAATTTGCTATTTTTGAGGACTTTTTTCTTGCATTTACTCTGTAATGACTTGGCTGTGCATTTGGAATATTTGTGAATTACAGCTTCTTTGATCTTTTGCAGTATAAACTAATTTGTTTTTTGTTTTTTTTTTTCTGGATATCCTGTTTTTGTATATTTCCATTTTGATCTTTTGTTGCATTCTTGTTGATATGGTGTGGGTGTTTGTTTGTTTTTTCGATTAAATTTTTGTTCTGGAGGTTACTTGATGTTTCTGGGAGTTCTCAGTTTGGCCGGCGTACATCTTCCTTCTTTCAGTTAGGGATAGGATTGAAAGTGAGTTTCGCCAATTGTTTCTTTTTCTAGTGTGCCCATCTTGGATCATTTTGGCTTCTCTGTCGGCGATGAATTCATGGTTGGAACAATTAGGGATTACGGATTGTATTTTTTTGAGCTTCTAAATGAACCTAAAGTTGTGTCTCGTTGGGCTTTGATGTGGGCCATATGTCTTGTTTCGTTGGTCCTACGAGTGGACCGAAGGTCTATTCTTGTGGGGCCTTTGGGTGGGCTGAGAGTTGTGTCTCTCCGGGCCTCTGAGTGAGTCGAAGGGTCTGTCTTGTCAGGTTTTTTTACCAGGCCCGTTGTCTCGTTGGAATATTCTATGTTCTAGTCATGGGTGAGGGCGTTTCAGCATGTTTTGTGTGAAAAGAAAGAATGTCTTGGTGTGTTTTGTATTATGGCGAGAACGTTTTGGCGCATTTTTCTTATGGTGAGAACGTTTTTTGATGCATATGCTCGGGGGCGAACATCTTTTGACGTATTTCGCATTATGGCGAGAATATCTTTTGGCGCATCTGCTTAGGGGTGGGTGTCTTTTGGCGCATTTTGCATTATGGCAAGAACGTCTTTTGATGCATTCGCTTGAGGGTGGACGTCTTTAATTTCTGTTGAATTTTTTCAAGCAATCTTGGTTCCATGAATGGGTCACAGGTTTTCCTTCCATGGTTGTTAAATGGCATGTTCCATTCAGGTACTGTTTGGTGAGCCGACAGAGGCCTTCCCATGTCGGTTGGAATTTTCCTTGCTTGTGAGGTATCATGACCTTTTTTAGGATGAGATCTCCGTCCTACATTTTTCCTTTATTTTTTCCTTTGCCCGTGCCTGTTTCGAAATTTGTTTTGATGCATCGATAGCTTTTTTCCGGCTTGATTCCTAATTTCTTCTAAAAGCTCTAAATCTGTGAGGCATCTATTTTTTTATTTTCTTGGGGGTCATAAGAGGTGACTTGATATGCTCCGTAGCTTATGTCAGCGATCGAGATGGCCTCAGACCCATATGTTAGGGTGAAAGGGGTATTTCCCGTAGAATTGGTGGTTGTGGTCCGATAGGATCAGAGGATGTCGGATAATTCTTCTGTGCAATTTCCCTTTCTGTTTGCCAGTTTCTTTTTCAGTCCTAGTTGTATAATCCTTTTTAGAGCTTCCACCTTCCCGTTGGATTGGAGTCCTATTTATAGCGAAGGGATTGGGACACTTGTCTTCTCATTCGTAATAGGGATCAAGGTGGGTTTGCCACATGTTCTTGAAAATTGGCATGTATCCAACCTGAGTGGCTCAGTTTTATTGGTGGGTAAAAAAAGGCGTGATTTTTATGTTTGAGTCACATTTTGTTATCTTGGGCCTTGTTGGGAAATGGACCTCAGTAGCCTGTTCTTTTGGGGTAGGATCTGTTGGCTTTAGTTGGATTTTGGGCTGTGTTGCTGTTTAGAAGGTATATTTTTTGGGTAGTATTTTAATAAAATAATTGTTAAGCATGGATCTAAAGGGGCCATAAGGGTGTCAAAATACGGGTGCAAAATTTTCATCCTAAGACACATAAGAAAAGAAAATTCACCACATAGATAGAGCATCATAGAACCAATAAACAACAATTAAATGATGCAAATACGAGTGCATAACACAATTAGGTGATGCAACAAGTAACCAAGAAATAAATATTGTCAACCCTAACACAACTCACTAAGAACAACAAAATCCTAACACAACAACAACAATCATGTATCAACCCTCTGGAGTTTGCTGAGCACCGGTGTATGTTGCCCATATTTTCTCTGCCAAGGCAACAACAACAATCATATATTAACCCTCTCAAGTTTGCTGAGCACCAATGTATGTTGCCCATATTTTCTCTGCCAAGTCATCTCACTTTTGATTCCATATTGGTGAGCATTGAGCCGACTGAATGTACTGTTCGAAGCCATCCATTTCTTCACTCAGCACATCCTCAACCATAATTCCACTAACCAATAATGGGTCATTCAGTATTTCGTCCATAATATAGTTGTGGACCAAAGCACATGCTAGCATTATTCTTGCGTGTTTCTTAATGGGATAATAAGTAGGTCTCCTCAACACCCCCGCCCACCACTTCAAAATTTTGAATGCCATCTGTATAACATTTCTCATTGTAGCATGTCTCATATTAAAAATTTCTTGTGGATTTTATGTTCTCCTAGGTTACTCCCACTCCTTGAGGTAATACCTTGTGGACCTATAGGGTGTGGAAAAATTTTCGTAGTAAATACACAAGTAATAACAACATGATACAAACGGACAATCTAGGTTAGTGCCATGCAAATCTACCTCACCCTAAACTAAAGCCTCAAATCTTTGGTGGATTTCGAAGACTAGTTTGCTTAGAAGCTCATGATTCGTTCTTTCAAGCAAAAGTTGCCCAAGGATACATTATGGTAACTTCTGCAATATATTTCTTTTCTGTATCAAGTCTCCTGCACTTGTAACTATCATATCTCTTCAAGTTATTATCAAATGTCCAGACAACTGTGGACTTCAAGAAAGATAGAATCCTGTTTCAACTCTTTTCAGCATCTCACATACAGTAATGTAACCGCCAACATCTGTGCTGAGAATATATCCTCTCCAACATTTGTTTCTTGTCAGTCCTCATGTGACCTGTGTTGCAGTACGAATGCGTTGTTGAGGGTTGCGGCGCGAAGCTGAAAATCAGGTTGACAAGCTGAAGCCGGAAACAAGATAGTGATTATCTTGTAGGCTAAAGAAAATACAGAAATTGCAAGAGAATCAAGAACACAAGAACTTCTCCAAAAGAATCCCG
>JAOWBN010209873.1:0-14026 GCA_028565015.1 Pinguicula moranensis | reverse complement strand
TGTATTTGAACTTATTGGCTTTTGTTGGACAAGCTGTTATGATTTTGTTGGACAAGCTGTTATTGGACAAGCTGATAGATGGCTTTTGTTGGACAAGTTGTTATTTCAATTTGTTGGACAAGAATCGTTTCAAACAAATGCTGGAATTTTTTCTGTACATGCTAGTCATTATTCTTCATTTATAAATTCTGTACATGCTGGGATCGTTTATAAACAAATGCACTGCTGGAATCATTTATAAATTCTGTACATGCTTGAATCATTCTTCATTTATAAACAAATGCTGGAATCGTTTCAATTCTGTACATGCCAGCACATATTGTCACTCTGCACTGCTCATTGCACATGAAAATGTGATTTCATCACAGTGCAGAGTACACCAGTGCACACCGAACAATATGCTCTACACTGTGATGAAATCACAGTGCAGAGTGCACCCGTGAACACACAAAAATTGGGATTTCATCACAGTGCATAGTGCATCAATTCACACAGAATAATCTGCGTTTCACTGTGATGAAATCACAGCGCATAGTGCATGTTTCCTGTGCCTCAAACAATGCAAAAAGGATGGAATCACAGCATATGCACTATGAGCAAACAAGGTGCATATGCACTATGAGCAAACAAGGTGCATATGCACTATGAGCAAACAAATGCAGCAGGAAACGATTCACATGACATTATGAACTCTAATCTGAGCATCAGCTATAACTCGAATTTGATCTCAAAACTGATATCAGAAAATTAGCTTATTATAACAGTGAAGACATAAGTGAAAAACAAATTAAATTCCGGAACTTCCCATCATATATAACCAGCAAGATAGATCCAAATGCAAGTACTTAAAAAGTAAAGCCAACTTCACTACATGGAGAATTACGCACACAAAATGACTAAACATAGCTACGTCGAAATGCCAATTACAGGGTGTCAAACTGTTCAGTACAAGGAAGTCGCATGAAGTACTCTCGAACGAGGTCTGATTCACGAGTAACGGTGGTCACACAGGAGCGGTTCTCCCCCAAATTCGCCTGGAGGCCGTTAAATGCACTGCTGAGTCCTTCGACACCCACTGTAGCCGCAGTCGCCTGAGGTGCATCCACGCAAATGGGGTCGTCCTTATCGTCTCCCTGGCGATGCTCGGTCTTCACGGGTGGCAACAGGTCGTCGACGGTCTTAAGCCGAAGGTGATTCCGGCGGAGAGGGTAGCGACGGCCGGATTTGTACATCTTCTCGTACACGCGCAGCGGGAATTGCGAAGGCCACTGGACGATAACCAAGAATGGGCGGAACGGAGGGCAGGCTCCAATGTTGCGTCGTGGACGAGCACGAGACATGGATGCGTTGAAGGTTTCCGGGCCTGGTTGCGCCGAGCGACGGAACGAAGCGTCGCGGTTGCGCCATCGAGGGAATTCTGGGGATTTCGAGAGAAGTCGAGGGGTTGAAGAAGCGAAAAAGACAATTACGAAGAAAATCGAGTTTTATATTAGTTTAGAGGGGTAATTGGATAATTTAACCCTATTTAACCCCTAAACCTAGAAAAACCGGATTTGTACACCCCGTCACCGAACAAGGCTAGTGTCGCTTAGCGAAACCAGGGTGACTATACCAAACAAGGTTAAAAAATTTCGAACCAACATTAACCATATTTTAACCCCATAGCCAGTTTAAAATTAACCGGCTACCAAACGCTACCTTACATGTTTACTCCGCTTCTGTTCTATTTTAGTCGCTCGTTTTCACTCCACCTGCTTATTTCAATTCCCAATTCCATTGTCTAAATACAATTCTTCATTTTTCCCAATCCCCAAAAACATGCATTCGGATTCCATTTCTTCAGTACTAATCCCAGCTTGCTGATCGAGAATCCAAACTCAATTCCCATCAGTCTTCTCTTGTCCACTCTAAGCAGCAGCAGAATGTTTCATGGTGCATATTCCAATCACCTGTCATAAGATTCAGTACTTCAGCTCGAACAGTTGTCCGGGCATGTGCTAAAAATCGAGACGACATTCCTTCTGCAAGCGGTGGAGGATTTCTGGCTGGGAGAAGACTCTGGCTCCTGAGAAGTTTAAGTCGAGCAGGTAGCCATCCCAGCAGCAGCACCTGAAGAAGATTTTATGCTTGATGGCATGATAGAAGGATTAGAAGGTGACCGAACAGGTGATACAGTGTGCCTTTTGACGGCACTGTGTTGCCCTTGAAAAGAAAGAGCGGAGACGGAGCTATTCCCAAAAGTTGCAAGACTCTGCCATTGCGTATTTTGAACTTGCTGATTCATCACAATGGTAGAGGTTGCAGATTGTGATGCGACTTCAGGAGCTGTGAGCCTAGGAAAGTGCTCCCATTTACCAGAGAGGGACGCAGCTTCTGTTTGAGTAGGGCTGTTACTCGGAAAACTCCTTGTCGGGAAAATGCTAGCAATGCTTTTTGCTCTTGATGCCTTACTTTTAACTGTTCCTGATACCGGCAGTTGATGCTTATGGAACTGAATCAACTGATGCTGATGCCATTGCTGTTGCTGCTTAAAGTTTGGAACTGACATGGAAACACCAGATGACAGAGCAGCTGATGATGACTGAACATTTTGATTCCCTGTTGCCGAGGACTGAAGAAAACTGATCCTTCCACTTAAACCTTCAATTTTGGAATCCCCCATCGGCGAGATGACTGGTGTATCAGTTGTATCCTGTTTGGGTAAGTTAAAAGACAGACCACCTCTGCTTGCACATTTTAATTCCGATGACTGGAAATTCTTCGACTGTCCCAGCTGATTAGCAGTCCGAGCCACATCAGGAACCACCTGGAAGATGCCAGAGTTCGATATCATTGATGATAAGTTGAGTGCCGGGGCTGCAGAAGTATTTTTACCAAATGACAAGGCAAATCTATCCTTCAAACCCCGGAGAGGCGAATCACCATGCTTATTGCCAACAGCACCACCGGCCATCGACAGAAGTGGAACCCCTGCAAAGTTCATATGCTGGACAGGGAACGAAGGGGTCTGAGCATTACAAAGATTCAAAGAAGAATCCAAACCATCAGCATTGGATGAGCTACTTCTCCGATTAATTTCTATGCAAGACTTGCTAGATTTTTGGGACTGATCTTGGAGTTGTTCATCCGGCTTCACTTCTGCTGAATTAAGAAACTTAGCGAAGCCGTTTTTGGCATTGATCTGCTGCTGACCATCTGGTGGTTTGGGGGACAATGAGCTACTGATTGTACTTGCATTGTGAGAGTCTGATTGCACTGAAGCATGAGGAAGTGATAATAGCTGACTGCGAGTGGCATTAAAAACTGGTGAAGAATAGAAGGAAGAGTCAAAAAAGGGCACAGTATGGGTTCCCCCTTTAAAAGTAGGCAAAGGAATGTTTGCTGAAATGGGAATTGGGCAGCCATTGTTCTGTAATAATGCCATGTGTGGAGCAGCTTCGATAGGAGTAAAAATTGGAGGACTAAAGCTCAAAGCAGCAGTTCCTCCAGGAAAGGGTAACTTAAAGGAAGGCTTTCCTGCTGAATTAGAGGGTAAAGTTGCACTGCTAGGTGCTAAAGCTGATTGAAGCGCTGCAGACAAATTGGCAGGGGCCTTTTTGGATGGTTGATGCTGTCCGACTGAATAGATAAAACCCGGGCCACACTACAAACATCATGGGAACAAACAAAAGAACAAACATTAGCGCTACAAATATACTCAACAGTAAACATGAAGGCTATATATGAACTCACCAAATGCTCATCAGCTGGGCCCTGATGTAAAGCTTGTTGAAGCAAAGCTCGTTTTTTTTTTGAGCCACTACGAGAGGCAGAAGTGGCGGAGCTTTTATCTCTTCCACTTCCACAAGAAATTGTCGTCAAGTTCTTCACTCCTTCAAAATCTCCAAACAAGGGTTCTCCAGGAATGACATTTTGAGTCCGGATCAGGGGATTAAGTTTTAACAACTTCGGTCCATACAAAGTAGCAGGAACATTTGGCACAGAAGATAAGTTCTTCTTGATGAGTATTTCATGATGTCGAATGCTGCTAGCAATGTAATGATGTGTTGCACATTTCTTCGGTCGAGGCTGAGAGAGTTTAAATTCAGGGGCCCGCACAGGTGCAATAAAATCGGACAACATCCAGATATCTCAACTGAAATAAACAATAATCAAATTGTTTTAGAGAGCTACCGTCATTATCATTGAAGATCCAGAATCTCCATCTATAGGATAAACTGCATGTAAATGGGGCAAATATCTGCATTTGAAACAACTAGTTCGACAATCGATACAAGCAATTAAAAAGGAGAGTGGACGGGAAGAGTATAATGCACACCCTGGACTGGGAAAAACGCCATGGCAGTTGGTCATTCCACTTGATAAAGGCAACCAGGAAGTTGGCACTGTAAAACTAAAACCAGTTAGAAAGCTTAACTACAAACATATACTAAAATCCTTGGCCCAAAAGAAGGGTAAATATTCTGGAAGAGAGGCTTCAACTCTGTGTATTACTTTGATTTTTTAAATCCTTCTGAGCCAATTGCCATTGCTTAGTACGGGTTTCACTGGTACTCAAGATAGCTTGCCTCTGTTTCTCCACGTCAAGGTCAGGTAATGCATTACACCTGATTGATCCAGTCGTTTCCTCCTGCAATTGTGAGAAAACTATGGATTGGAGTTTCGATTTTAGGAAAATAACGAAAACATCCCAGAAGAACAAGGTGAAAAGGGGAAATATCAGTTTGCCTTGTTAACATCCTGATGGTCAACATCAACCCAAGCATCTCTCTCAGGGGATGATGGCAAAGGTGGAGATAGATACCTGTAAAGGAGGAAAAAAAAGGGTACTCCTTAACACAATCATTACTCGAATAAAGAAATCACAACGCGCAACTTTAGGCCCTGTTTTGCGCAGCATTCTAAAAATTATAATCCAATTATAAGCACCTTCCCGCCAAAAAATAACTCTTCATCTTTTCAAAAAAAGTTCTTATAATCCAATTATAAGCATAAAAGGGTCTGCGCAAAACACCCCTTAATAACTTGTGTCCTCACCATCAAATCAATTTCTAACTTAGTTCCTATCTTAGCTTCTGCCATAATTGTTGCATAGTTCCTGCCAAACCCAACACAGACATTGTTCAAATTGTGAACAAGATGGATCGGGAGGAGAGAGGGAGAAATAACGGAAAAAATGGGGATGCTCACGCGTTTGTCACTCGGATCCCGGATATCGCAAGCATTTACTTTAACATATGATGATAGCGATTCGCTTTCTTTTGGAGGCCCCACCTCTCTTTTATTCACAAGGCCATCTCCACTTCTTAATTCCTGAGTTGGGTCATCCGGAAATTTTTCTCTCTCGATACTTACTTCTTCCTTAATCTCTTTCATTGAACCAACTAAAAGTGTTTCAGCATTCACCTTTAATGACAGTTCATTGTGAAATGAAAAGGCGGTATTGTCTTCTTTACCATCAGCTTTTAATCTCTTCGAATCTGAAATCCACCAAATCCACGTTGGTTAATGAAAATTCGAAAAACAACTCTGCAGTAATTCACGTTTGAACACACCGGAAAAGGGAATCTCATACTTACTATCATAAGCGTAAGTTATGTAATACACATCACGTTTTTCTGTCTCTGCGGAAATTCGGGATTGAGACTGAGATTGTTTCATCAGATCGAAAAGGGCTTCAGCAACCTCGATCTCAATATCATCTTGAATCGCTGAAGAAAAGTTTGAGTTGGATGCACAACTCAAAAACCCTGTTTTCGCCTCCAAAGATTTCTGCGAATCCAAACCAGGAAAAAAAAAATGTCTCGGTTAATCAAATATCGTAGTCCAGCATTTTCCAAAATAGTTCTATCAATTGTAATGGCTACTCTAAAAAACAATTCTACCCATAAAAGAGAACAACCATCTTCTTCTTCTTCAATGAACCAACAAAAGATGACGGCGAAACGCCGCGCCGAACAGCTCCACGCAACTTCGCCGGAGATGCTGAAGTTATCCGTTCGCTAAGCTCCTCTGAGCCTGAATCTGGGCACCCTTGCACCCTCCTCACTGAAGCTATAAAAGTATAAAAAATTATATGTATATAACTACCCAAAAAAGTAAAATGAATCGGAAGTAGAATTTGGAAGGGACAGCTAACAAATTGATTAAACATACCGGAGCGAGCTCTTCGGGGCACCGTAAACCCGAGCATTTCTTCAGCAGTATATCTAAGCACCTGAGAAGGCATGACAGTACAGAGTCCTCGAGTGGTGTTAAGCAGGGACGAAGACGCCGGCGGAGATTGGTTCGACCGATTCCGCTGTTGAATTCTTTCAGCATCTTCCTCTTTACAATAATCCTCATCACTCGAATCCGTCTCATTCTCTTTGTAACAATCATCACCCCCACTCCTGTGCTGCACCACCAACATATCAACTCTTCTTCTCTTATTGAAATCTCGATCCAGGTCCTTCCTCTGCAATCGCTCTCGATCTCTAAACCTCACTGTTTCATGCAACTCCATCTGTTCATCCTCGTCTGCCAAAACCGAAATTGATTAAGAAAACCAGAAAAGAAATAGAAACAGAATTTAGTGAGACTCTGAGGAATTATCGGACCAGTTAAATCTCGCTGAGCCTGAGTGGTAATCCTCTGTCGTCGTCTCGGCAAGCAGTTCATGGTGGAAATATTCACTCTTCTCGAATCTCTACTTTTCTCCATCGCAATACAAATCTTTCCTCGTTAAGCATGTGATTCACCGGATTCAGCCATTTTCACCAGCGAGAAAAACAGAAAATGAAAAGAACAAGGCGAAATCGAGAATTGAAACACTGCAAGCACACACTCAGATTTCGAAATGGAAGTGAATTCGTTGAGAAACAATCTTATTATCTCTCTGTCATCCTCCTTTCTGCTTTGTGTGCTGTCTCTTCTTCTTCCTCACTTTTTGTTCTCTCTGTTCTCTGTCTTCTTTCTCTCCAGTCTCATCTAATCTGTTCTACGTTGTTATTTTTAACTCACGCGAAGCTTACTCCTGAGCCATGATGGACGGCATTGATTTCTCTTTCGCCCACGAAACATCCTATTTGCCCTTGGATCTAATCTCCATCCAAGGGACAGTATTAGCCGGTGCCAACATGGCACAACAGTCGCTTTCCCGATTATAATAATCATATCCCTGGGCTCATACTGCCACGTGGCTCGCTTATTGTCTGTTTAATTTTACTCTTATCCTTTTTTTGCGTTTCTCTCACCACAGAATAAATTGGAACAGTTTAGTTGGTCAGATTCAGAAAAACCGTAGGTGATTGCATAAATTCGGATGAGCATTTAATATTTTTATTCATTGTTTTGTTAATGCTGATGCAGTTTACCATTTAATTTAAATATAAGTTTACTCACAATTACATTCTATACAAGTACGTACATATTGAAGAAGAAGAAAAAACTTATATAACATCAATATGGCCGTGGCTGAGGAATGAGGCGAGCCCTCCACCCCGAATATATTTTATTTATAATATTTTTACAAATTATATATATATCCTCATTTCCTCCTAGAATATTCGATCAAGTAAGATCCCGCGACATAGCGAAATGTATTTGTGATTTGGTAAGAGGGAATGCATCAATTGCTTGATGTGATGGTGCCAGTGCCAGTGCCAGTGCCAGATATAAAAGTGTGATTCGGACCGAAGGTGAATTTGAACAATAAATATACTATAAATTGACTAAAATGCCCTTAATTTCATCCATTGTTCGGTAGAATCGGATGCATAAAAAAACCGTTTTAGATATTAAGTTTGATAATTTATCAAATATTTTTGTTTAACTGCACATTGAAATTCCGTTAACAACTCAAATAGGTTTGTGTTAAGATTCTCTTAAAATTATTATTTTTTCGATTGCATATTAATTAACATCAAAATCTAAAATAAGTAATCCCTATGAAAAAAACACACACTACCAAATCCAACTAACAAAGCATACCAATGTCCAAAAGAACAACTACAAGATCCAAAATAAATAACCAAAATCCAAAACAAACAACCACAAGTGGTCAAACACATTCCACAAGTTCTCTAAATAAAACTAAAAGCTACTTTCAAAGAAGATCGTCCTTCAATAAGATTTCGATCCACAGCGCCCTCACATCATCATCCAAATTATTCCAGATAATTCAATCCTCAAGGCTTTTCAGGAAGTCTTTGTAATCTTCATCTTGTTCTTAATAGACAAATGAGGGAATGTGTCTAATTAAGGCCAAATGGTTGAAGAGGTCCTGACACTGTTCCCATACCAGATACAAGTTCATTTGCCTCCTGAGATTGCAGTTGTTCTTGCATCTTGGTCAAGGTAGTCATGGGCCTTGGCTTAGAGATAAAACTGCTAGATGCTTCTTTCTTTGATGTTGTACTCGTAATCTTCCTCTGTTTAGCAGTTGCTGGAACGGGCTTTGGATTGAGAATGTCAACCTCCTCTGCCTAACTATCGTAATACCCAACCATGACCAAGTCTAGGTCCTTGTTGCTTGCAATATACATCCTCCTTTGCAGCAGTATGATCTTTAGCCCCATCGTCGGGATTTCGCACCAGTTACGGTAATAAAGCCAAGCCTTATCCCGCAGCGGACTACAGTCAGGATTTGCCTGTAAGATAATAAAGAATTAGAACACTTTACCATGAGAAATATTATTACGTAAAATCTTCAACAAACTATGGGAACAATTTACCTTGACAATATTTTGCCAATTCTCATTGTTGTCAACAATGATCAAGTTTTAAGTTGGATCAATGGACACTCCACGCATATTGATGAAGCTGTAGAATGTATAATATTCCTCCATCCAAACATGCACCTTCAACTTCACGTGTGGTAGACCCTTTACATCACATCCAGGCACCCTATCTCTTATATTTTAAGTACATGCACCAGAGAAACCAGGCCGAAAGGCATTGTCCGACTTCATCCCCTCTGCAACCAACTCTTTGTCAGACTCAATCAAAGCACGCTCCTCTGCTTGACACCAATATTTGTTTTTGGGTTCGCCATTGTCTCTAGGCTGCAAGAGGACTAGGTAATATTTCTTCTTCATTTTGACCCATAGACATAGCTGACCGTGGGCAAATAACAACAAGATTATAATCTCATGAACAGTTATAGTTACATCAGCCATAGCTGCTAAGTACAGTTACACTAATCCATATATCAACATACAAATCAAGAAGTAAAACAGCAAGTAAATAACAACAAGAGTATAAACTAACAGGAAGTAATATAAATATTTTAAAGAAACCAACAGCAACTAACAGCAAGATTATGAATGAACGGCAAATACAACTCATGTTTATGAACAACAAGATTATGAATGAAAAGCATAGGCAAAATTCTATCTTCCCAACCTCACATGTTTTAGAATAAACTCTACTCAGAAAAGGGTGATAACTTGAAAGCATATTACTGCCATGGAAAGAACAAAAGATGCGAACAAAAAATTATACAATCTGGCACAACGAATCTATAGAATTTCTGGACACTACATTATTTGGATGATATTGTCCGCTTTGGACCGAAAGCCTTACGGGTTTGTTATTGGGGCTTTTATCTCCAAAATGCCTCATCCAAGTTATGTTTGGTAATTCTATATGACCTTTACATTTTTTCTTCTCCTAACCGATGTGGGATTTCAACACTCCCCCTCAAGTCCAACTAGGTATACCCTGTTAGACTTGACAGTACCTGGGGCAGGCCTATTTCAAGGCTACCAAAACCCATCTCTGGGGCCCCACCTTCGGGGCACGCACCTCTCTGGTGCACGACACACTATTGGGGGGAGCAGGGGGCGGAGCCAGGGGGCCAAAGTTTTTTGGTTTGAACAGATTGGGTCGAGTCGGGTTGAATCTAATTCAGTTAGTTATGCACATTCAAATATTGCGATAAAATCCGTAAGAATTAAAACAAGTCGAATCAACCTATTAAAAAATTTAGTATTAATATTTTTATTTTTTAGACGATATTTGTGATAAAAATGAATTTTCAACAATATTTTTGTTAAGATGTTTTAGACAATAATTATAATGATTCCTCTTTCCAACAAATAATTAAAAAAATGCCCATTGATTTTAGAGCATCAACAATCCAATAAAATATTAAATTATTAAAAATAATTATATTAAATAACTGAAAATTGTTCAAAATAAGTATGAATAAAGACTAATAAAATTGGTAGCATACAAATATATAATGGTGTTAATAAATTTCAATTGTGGAGTGTGGCCTGGTGGTTGAATTAAAAAAGTAGTTAAATCCACACAAGTTCAATCTAAGTTGGCGCAGATTTGTTTTAATTTTTGAAAAAAGGTGAAGCCTTGAAGCCTGTAATCGATCTTCACTTTTAATTTATTGAAAAAAGCTGGAAGATGGATTCGAACCATGGTGGATCGAATTGAATAGACAACCATCACCAACTCATCTAGAATATATTTGTGCTAAAACTTTGAACCATTACATACATAAAGGGGACCAAAATAATTTTTTGTTTTACATGTATTTTTTTTTTTGAATTGGGCCAGACCATGGCACCCCTGGTCCCCCCCTCCTTACGCCCATTGGGGGAGGGGCACCTTCGTGAGGTGCACGACACATCTCCGGGTGTGCACCTTCTCTAGGGCACAATCCACCTCCGGGGGTCTCAACACTCCCCTCTCAAGTCCAATTGGGCATACCATGTTGGACTTGACAACATCTGGAACGGGCCTATTCCAAGGCTACCAAACCCCATCTCTGAGGCCCCACCTCCGGAGCATACACCTCTCTGCTGCACGACACACTAAGGGAGGAGGCCCACCTTCGTGCGTGCACCTCTCTGGGGCACGACACATCTCTAGAGCACAACCCACCTCTGGTAACCCACATGGTAAACCTCGCTTTGATACCATGTAGAATTTCTGAACATTACATCACTTGGATGATATTGTCCATTCTGGGTCGAAGCCCTCATGGGTTTATCGTCGGGCGTGCACCTTCTCTAGGGCACAACCCACCTCTGGGGGCCTCAACAGAACCATTGAGCAAACACATAGAGAAAAAAGCAAGGGGGTAGCAAAATTGCAGTCGAAACTACGAAACTATAATGAAGACACTACGATGATGAAATTTTATACACTCTTTACATAGATCTGAGATCTCAGTCAAACTACGAAACAAACAACTCATTTACATAGATTTGAGATCTCAGTAGAAATCCGTAAACTAATAATGAAGAAATCGCAAAATAGTAACTCAACCCTACCCAAATAATGAAGAAATCGGAAAATCGCAAATCATGAACCCTAACCGAATCCTAAATCAGAGACACTCTGTAACAATCCTGAGTACTGCTATTCCTGGAGTGATGACTAACCGGAAGATCAAAGGCAAAAGAGGAAAGAGGAAGGAGGAAGGAGGAAAACAATGATGAATTATTAAGCAATATTTCCGTATATTAAGCAATATTTTCGTTTACTGCACGGTACTTATGAAAAGTTATGTAGAAAACAATGATGAATTATTAAGCAATATTTCCGTATCCCGAATTCTCTATTCTCTTTTTGTTCTCATCTTCTTCCCTCTTTCTATCCCTGGAAACTAGAAGCTTTATCTATGGAGATTGGTTTAATATATCTCAGTAACTAGCTACAAGTGAGCTCATTACAACTGGCATCGGAGCCAGGTTTCACTTATCCAAACCAAAATCTTACGATAGCTCGAAGGAAGAACCGCAAACCTCAAATCATGGTAGATCCAGCCTCTAAAGCTACGCGAGCAGAAACTGTGGAGGAAATGACCAGGTTGAAACAAGAAATTGTTTGTGGACAAAAAATAACAGGAGCTGTTCCCCAAGCAAATCCCGATACGACCAGATTCAAGAAGATCGTACGGATAAACAAGATAAGAAAGTTGAGCTGGTAAAAATGCAATTAGACCATATATCAGATGAGATTCACGAAAACAATGAATGGATTTAAGTCCCAAACCGCCAGATCTGAACATTTTATGGGGGTTTTCCAAAAGAGGATTGAAAGACAAATGAACACAATGATTGAAATGTTTCATAAACAAAATACTGGGAAATTATATTGGGGGAACCTCCAGATAAATATGCAGGGACTTTTGTAATTAACCCTACTCATGTAACTGATCCAGAACATACTACATTCTCCAGAAATCGTGGGGTGGATGTGGATGATTATGGTTATGAAGACATGGGGCGAGTTAGAAAAGCTAAAATGCAATATTCTGATTTTCCTACATTTAATGGGATGAATCCTCGTTCTTGGGTGGAGAGGAGTAATGCCTTCTTTGCTATCTATACTGGTATTTATGATTATGAGAGAGTGGAGTTTGTACGAATGCATTTTGAGGGAGATGTAGACACTTGGTTAAGGACTTTGAAATGCCCCAAACCTAACGACTGGGATAGATTTGTGGCTGCTAATCTTATCCAATTTGATACTGAAGATCTAGATAATTTTTTTGAAGCAGGGTAACATGGAACCTTTACATGACCTACTCCGCAGGTTTGATGCCTTGATTACATCAGTGATGACTGCTTACCTTGAGTTAGGAGAAATGTTTTACAAAGAAAAGTTCATTAGACGCCTTTAGTTTGAATTGAGATCGGCAATAAGGGCGGATAATCCTACTACCCTATTATTGGCCATTGCATCTGCCAAGAAGCAAGAAAGAACTATGTGTTATCTGGTGGAAAAAATTGCAGTTGGTGCTGCACAAAAGTTGAGCAACATAGCTGTTAATCGTAGTGTGAATCAGACTCAAACTAGGACCAAACCTGTAGCACCATCTGAGAGGAGAAAATTTATATCAGAGGCATAGATGAAGGAGAGGTTTGAGAAGAAGCTATGTTTCAAATGCGGCGCACCGTCTGCTCCGTGCCACCGCTGTACTACAAAGATATTCTTATTGCAAGCTGAGGATGATGCTGATTTTCTCCAGTTCCATAAAAAAAATGATTATGGAAAAATAAAAGAAGCAAATTTTTCCTTTAAAAAAATCCCCAAAAAACTCGGTTAAGCTAGAGGTTTGAACCGGATTTAAATCGTGTCGGAACCGTAATAAAAATGTCTGAAGGTGGCCTGAACCAAAACTGTCAACCGATCAGGAGGTTTTCGGCAACCGAACAGCTTATTGGAGGAAACCTGACCGGACAAAACCGAAGGTTAGGTTAAGATTTTAGTTTTTAAAAATTGGCTACCGGTAAAAAATCTACGATTCGGTAACCGACAACCGAGCCGTCTATGTTTAAGTGAGGACTTCGCCTTGAATTCTCGACAGGCGGCCCATATATAAACGAAATGATGGAGATTAATGAGAACTAATCAGATCGTATATTAGAAAAACAAATTGGGAATGTATCTACGGATCGTTTTTAGGATGTCAGAAAACTAAATTTGCCATGAATTTGAGATTCAATTTGAGCGATATGCTATCAGATCGAAGAATGATTGAATGAAGAATGAATATCAAATATCTGCAATATCTTATCTGAGTTGTACAATTACTGCATGCTGATTAGGGCTGGTTATTTGGGAATACCGATCGGTAATCGGTATTCCCGATACCGAACCGAACTCAATCGGTACATGTAAACCCATACCGATACCGAGTCGAATAATAAGAAATAATGAACTATCGATATCGAAATACCGAATTATCGATAGTGAAGTTTTTTGATTTTTTTTGGTAAAATATTAATTTACCGATTTACCGAACCGTATTGAGCCATATCGATCGATATTCGGGATTCAACTTATAATATTGATACCGATCCAATTACCGAATAATCGATTAAGATCGATTATTCGGTATAAATATCGATCGCATAATTTTGATCACTCTTAATGCTGATCATGTCTCACAGCAGCTCACGTGGGGGTTCTCGAGAACCGTAACAAACTTGGTTGTACTCAGGCCCTGTTTTGCGCAGGCCTTCTTCTACTTCTTCTACTACTTCTTATTATTTTTAGAAGGGGTGGTGTTTTGCGC
>JAOWBN010209862.1:0-14027 GCA_028565015.1 Pinguicula moranensis | reverse complement strand
TCCAGAGACGCTTCCGCATCAAGTAAGTATCGAATACGGTTCGGTCGTATTCGGATTCGTTCGTACTCAGTTTTTATATTGGTTAGTTAGGTCCGTTCTAATTAGCCAGGTCATCAACCTACAATTTAACTTGCAAATTCGCAAAGTTAGATATAGATATTATAATATTATGGATCTTTCTCCATAAAGGATCCACCTCGTGGTAAGCATCCTCAAATCCAGCTTGACAACAACGCAACCAAAGGATCTGTGTCATGACACCCGGGATGATGCTGATAAGGAAGCCTTAAAGACCTGTTTGGCGAGCTGGAGAAAATCACTGTAGAAAATTGTCTTTCCGAAATGGATTGATGCACTATTATGTAATTCTGTTGCCAAAGTACTACAAGATAAAAGGTAATTCGCGGTTTCTTGTTGTCCTTGTGCACAACATTGACAGTTAGATGATAATGTAACTTCATTATTGTGAAGATTATCACCCTTAGGGCAATTTTGCCGAGCTTTCCATAAACACAAAGCAATGTTCCTAGGTAGACCTTTGTTCAAAATGAGAAAAGCAACTAAAGACCTTTCCTCCTTTTGCCTAGCCCACTCTCAAGTTGTGTTAAAAGAAAACTTTGCATCTTGAGCAGGCATGCAAACAACAATGTCTTCTCCTTCATTGATTTTGGCAGTTTTCCGAGCAAGGATTTCACTTGTCCAAACTTCTCCCACACCAACGAGTAGGCCCTGTTGCGCCTACTTCCTGTCTGTCACATAATCCTGCACCTCTAAGTCCTTATTAAGGATTTTCTCTACTAGCGCAAATAGGGACATGAGGCCAATCATTTGTCAAACCAAAATGATTGGCCTGCCACTACTCACTACAAAGTGCTCATGCCAATTCTATTTTGCTCTAAAAAAACTGGACCATAAATTATCATTGTTTAGAATCTAAAAACATATTTTCATTGTCATGACCTTTTGGACTTTCACAAGGTCCTTCACTCAAAAAAACCCTTCACATAGCGACTTGTAGGGGTGTCTAAAGATCTTGATGGTAGTGGGTGACAGCTACGCACTGCAATTACTATTATGGTAATAGATGGGGTAGCGACCTCCACTATCGCCAGCATTACCCATTACCACCGTTGAAATACGATGGCGGTGCCAGAGCCACCATTACTACCATTATTTTTTAAAAATAAAAAATAAAAAAGTAACTAATTATAATTGTAGCTGCCGGAGCGCCAATAATGAATACCATATTTGGGAAATTTTAACAGCCAAGAAGCAGATGAATTTGGCTTACACTTCAGACGATTTTGAGAAGAATCCCCTCATTTGTATGAATATACGCCTGTAAACAAAAGAGGATTGAGAGTTTTTGTATAGTTTAAACATTATAGTAATTAATTTAAATTGAAAATTCCAAAAAACAAAACTAGTGAAACTTATGGAATGAACTATTGTTATACGAAACTTAGGATCTATTCTAAATTTACCTAATTTATCTAATTATAGTTTAACTAAATTAAGAGTCCATTTACCAAAAACATTTAACTAAATTACAAAAAAATATCTAATTAATTCGCATAAAATTAAGTTTCCTAATTTAATTAATTGTCCATCTAATTATAATTTACCTATTTTATCTAATTATAACTTACCTAAATGAGGAGATCCCTTACCAAATATATTTAATTAATTACTCAAAAAAAAGTTACCTAATTAATTAGCACAAAATTAATTATCGCAATTTAATTCCTTGTCTATCAAATTATAATTTACCTCAATTAGGAGTTAGTTTACCAAAAATCCACAACGTACCCAGTATATTTCCAACTAAGTTGGGGTATAGGGGGAGATGTATGTGGCCTTACCCTTGTAGTTATACAAAGAGACCGTTTCCGTTGCGACCCAATATGCATAGCGTCATTTGATGTATTGAGTTCCAGCAACTTTACTAAATAGAAGCACTGAAATTTAATAGAGTCATTTTGTTATAGTCTATTATTAGCACAAAGCAAAAATAATTGTCAATGATGACTCTTTCAGCTCAATTTGCAATGGATAATTAGTTTACCAAAAATATTTAACTAAATTACCAACACAATGACCTAATTAATTAGTACAAAATTAATTGACCTAATTTAATTCATAGTCTATCTAATTATAATTTTCCTAATTTATCTAAATATAATTTACTTAAAAAAAGTAAAATTTGTTTTTTTAAGAGTAACAGTTGCAATGGTGGTGGCAGTTATGTTTTGCCACCACCACCGCTATCGCTGGAATAGCAATGGTGGGATTTTGTTCCATCACCGTTCACCACCTGTGATAGTGGTTATGGTGGCGCCGACGAAAAAATCACCACCATCGCCACCGTTGGACACCCCTACGGGCTTGTACAATTTTTTTCCCAACTACACCAATGAGCTTTTTGCTGCACATCACGTCGATTCCCAAAACAATTCCTCCTCCTTATCTCAACCAAGGGATACTGAGGAAGTTTCAAAACTGACATTATATGGACTGCCAAACTCATCATGACATTTGTGATAAGAATCAATCTACCACCTTGAGTTAACATCTTGCCTCACTAGCCTGAAAGCTTCTATTGAATTTCCCAAACATCGGCTTCAACATACCCTAATTGAACTTGCCTGCAGCCAAGGGGGGTCCTAAATAACACATCGACGAAACACCTTCTCTGAAATGAAATAAACACAAAATCTGAGCTATCCTTGAGGGGCTAATGTTTTTAGAGAGAAAACTAGTTGACTTTGTTTTGTATATTCTCCACTGGAAAATAATAGGATATCATCAGCATACATCAAATTGGTGCCCAATGGGATTGTGATATATTTTAATCTGACCAACAACATGTCCTCTCAAGATCAACCATGCTAGGGTATCTTGTAACAAAATAAGCAAACATGGGGATAGGGGATCCCCTTTCCTAAGGTTTCGAGTAGACTTGTAAAAGCCTGAGGCTTCTACATTCATGTGGTTGAGAACCACTATCCTTGTACACATCTCATGATCAAAGAAACTACATCTGAAGAGAAACCTTTTGCACGGAGCATATCTTCTAGAAAACTTCAACTAATTTTGTCATAAGCCTTCGTCATGTCCAGCTTAAGCTTCACATTCCTACCCTCACCTTTTTATGAATCGAGTGGATGAGCTATTGAGCAAGTGTTATATTGTCAAAGATAAAACAACGAGGTACAAAGGCACATTGCTCCTCCACAACCAACTTACCAATGTGGCAAGTCAGACAACATACCACGATCTTTAAGATAACCTTATAAACCATTGTGCATAGACCAATTGGCCAAAACTTTTCGAAACTATATGGATTATCTACTTTTGGAATTAAAGCAATCAAATTGGAGACAAACATATGAGACAATGGAATTTCATGAAAAAAAATCCCTTACTACTCCCATTAGATATGCTCCAGTGATATCCCATGTTACTTATAAATCTAAGGTAGAACCATCAGGTACCGAGGAGCTGTTACTAGGGATAGACCTCAAGGCATCTTTTACTTTTTTGACAGACAAATCGCACGAAGATAAGCATCTCAAGGGTGGATAGCTTACTTTCAAAAATTTCAGATACGTCATAAATCGGATTATGGCTTGTACTGGTAAGAAGTTGCTCAAAATATGCCAACATCCTCATGGATGCTCTGAATTTTAGATGAAACTCGACAATCCTGCAGTTGCATCTGAGATATGACTGCTCTATTCCACTAAAAATTATTGTCAGAGTGAAAGGTCTTTATATGTCTATCTCCATCTCTTAACCAAGTATCCTGTGATAGCTGCTCCAATCTCACTATCTCTATACTTTCCCATTCCTGCAGTTTCTGTTTAGTTAACATGTATTCATTGTCCAAAGTTTTTGAAAATTGCATCTACAGATTGGTCTCTAATTACCTCATTTGCAGTCAACACAGTATCAAAAATCAGAGGCCTTTGAATGAACCCTGTCTGATTTTCACTTATCAACTTGGGTATTACTACCTGCAACCTCTCTCCCAATATCTTTGACATCAGCTTATAAGCACATCCAATTAAAGATATAGGTATGAAATCCTTTATTTTAGTTGGATCCCTACCTCGATGAACATGAACTTTAGGTGATTGGGTTTGAACCTCAATCTAATTAAAATTTATTCCCGCTTTCATAGAATAAGATAATTTACACAATCCAGCTCAAATTCATGGGTAGGGCAGGGCTTGTAAATAGTGTGAGACTCAGGGGCGAAGGCAGGAGGGACCAGGGGCCATGATCCAAACATAATTTTAAAAACAATAATTATACATGTAAAAAAAAATTCTAGTTTTGTCCCCCCAAACTATTAATATTGTAAGTGTTTTGAAATATCACATAAATTATGTTTAGATTAGTTGGAAGAGTCATCATTATCATTGACAATTCTTTAGTTGATAAAGTTATCAGATTTTTAAACTTGAAGAGTGGGTTCGAATCCTTGAGTGTTTGCCTTTTCTTTTTGCAAAAGTTGTGGATAATATTGGGATTCAAACTTTTGGCCATTGAATTCAGAATGCATATGCTACACCAATACACCCCAAAATATGTTATTGATTCAAATTAAATAGAAATTTATTTATATATTTGTTTGGAATAATATTTTAATTTATGTTTTACAATTCTTTAATATAATGATATTTGATAATTTAATTTGGATTGTTCGAATTCCAAACTTTTGAAGTTCTCTATAATATAATAAAATTCAGTTATTTGTGCAAAATTGTGAATTCATTTAAGCGGCTTTTATAAGTTGTTTTCTAGTATTTTCTCTATGATTAAGAAATGATAAATAGACTTTATTTTTTGGTTAAACATATAATATATAGACCAATACAAATATTTTTTTAAGTAATGAAGATTTTTCCCAGAATGGCACTGGAGACAATTTGCTGAAAATTCTTTTATTTTGCATCATTAATTTGATTTTTCTTCCTGAAAGTGTAAGTCCTCTTGATTGCGAAGTCTTTTATTTTGGGTAAATGATTTTATTTTTCTTTCACTTTTTTTCAAAAAATTGCAAGTTGTATTGCAGGTTAAACCGACTCGACCCGAAAAAAATTCGTCCCCCTTACAAAAAATTCTGGCTCCACCCATGGTGTGAGTCAATATAGAACTACTTCTCTAAAAATTTAGATTTAGACCAATAGATCATAGCTCTCTATGTATTATTACAAGTTTAGGGTTACTTTTCTTTGCAGTTTCAATGTTGGACTTGGACGATTCGTTTGATTTCCTTTTTCTGCTTTTATCGTAAATGCTTGTTACTTTATTTTATCAAATCTCAAGTACGTTCACGTTGCTTCTTGAAGAACCCAATTTTTTTTTCCAAAAAAATATTTATTATCTATTAATTATTTGTGAAATCCGAGTGTTAAATTTTCTAATGGATAGTGATTTTAGCATATTTTTACAAGAGAATTAGAGCATCAGTCCATAAAAGTAACTTTTTCTTTGGAATTTAGTCCATAAAAGCACGGCCCCTGGCCACCTGCCTCTGGAATTGCATAAAAACAACTACTGTTATCCAAATCCTTGACAAATGGAGAAGATCGCAAGAAATAATAATCTTTCATTTGTTTAATTGCAATTATTAGACCCAATAAGTGCAAATGTGTCCATTAAGAATAAGGAATAAGTTAGTTGCTGTTAGTGGAAGGAATGACGATTCCCCTCGAGACCCCCTAACCTTCAGCAGGATTTGTTACTAGTCCATTGGCCCCATAATTTGTTAGTTTATTATTTTATTGCATGCTGCGTGATCGCAAAATCCCCATTCAGATGTATTATTACAACTAAAAGTACTCGTGTTCGAAATCTCGCTGGAACGAATGTGATTTTCCCATTGCAGACAATGCGTCTGGGCCACGTCATCGGATCGAAAGATTCGCATTTCAATAGTGTAATAATTGTGGGCGCTGTTGATCCACCCAGAGAATTAGTCAGGATCCTGTATGCCCTGCGATCCAAAAAAAAAAGTCTTCAGTCATATTCTAACGCTGACGCCACGATTTTTTTGTGGGAATAGCTAAACTCACATTTTACGAGAGAGCTTTTCTTTAATTGAGTATTGAACCTGAAAATTTTCATTTATTTCTAGCACAACTTGAACTATCAATGCTCAATACGGCAGGCAGAGCAAAAACTATTAATAAAGGTGATCAATTATTTTTTGGGGGTGCACCCAAAAATTATTTTTATTTTGGGTTAAAATTAACAGAGTGTGTCTATGAGTTTTATCAAAAAAATACTGTATATCACCTTATATAGGCCAACCTAAGTTGAATTGATACAAGACGCATATCGAGACTCATGTAATCATCCACAATCAATGTTCTTTCATAATAATGAAAAAGAATAATTCAAAACTTTGATCGATTTATAAGATTTATAAAATTTCTATATCACCTTGTACTTTTCAAAAAAATAAAAATAAAGAGTCCGGGACTGAATTTTTTTCATGGACATCATCGAACTCAATAATATATAGGCTGTCGAAGTCCATACAAAAACATCTTATAATATGAGATTGGGCTTTGTATCTGAGCCATAGGCAATTCAATTTCCAAGTTATTTTTCTAAAACAAACAACGAAAGAAAATGGCCGGCATTTTAAATGCATTATAATGGGTCGGTCATTAATGATACGGGCAGGAATAAATTTAACCCGGTCAATTTAATATTGGATGACTTATTCTACTTATGTATTAATATTCCTTTTTTGTTTTTCAAAAAAATCTATATTAATAAAGAAAACAATGTTTTGCAAGGTAAAATAAAAAAAATAAAAAGTAATAATTGACTAAAACGTCAATAAAACCAAGGCTAGAGGTTAGATATTATGCGAAGAAGGGGGGAGGGGGGCGAACAAGATTAGCATGCAACTCTGCAGCAACAGAAGGGGGAGGGACTTATAAGTCTCATAGAAAGTGGAAGAACCAGTAGCTCAAGATTTGCCAAGATGATCAACACAAACTCTTGAAAGGAGTGCTAAACTTGCAAGGAGAGAAAAACCATCAAAGAGATGAAAGCCTAACATCGAGGCAAATACCGCCAGGGAGGAGATGTTGTCGTACTAAATCAATTCATCAAAACCAACGAGTCAGACTCAAAGATGATGCATCCATGCCGAGTGGTAACATAGGGTAAGGCCATGGAGGAATGCTGATATCTCGGCCACGGTGCAAGATGTCCCGTCTAAATGTTGACTGAAACCCAAAAGGCAACGCTCTTAAGAGTCACGAAGACTACCCCCACAACCACTGGACACTGTCGAAGCTGAACTATCAATATTGAACTTCATCAAATCGAAGGTTGGGACGATCTCAAAAAATTGGCAAGGGATGCTTCAATGTAATACGCCATACATGTATCTCCCAATGAGATGATGTGGTCAATCCAAAAGACGAGGAGACTTGACTAGGATGGAGTTGAAGGACCAACTTAGAATGCGAGACAACACCTCTAGGGTCAGCAGTGAAATTCTGAAAACGATCCCCATTTAGAGCAATCCAAAACTTCCAAAAATTAAGAGGAAGGAGCAGATGAATAGGTCAAGAGAATTGGGAATTAGCTCTAGAGCACTTCCAACATAAACGCATCAGATGATGAGGATGTCCAGAATGCACAGGCCAACCAAGCGCAGAGAAGAAATACTTCCAAACGTGCTTTGCAGTTGGACAATTCTGTAGACAAATTTTGTTACAGAGAGAAAATTTTGTTAAGGAGTTCGCCAAGATATTTTGTGGTTACTGAAAGTGCAACTTCGATAATAGTGGGCTAGGGAGTCTTTATTTGCTTTCTATGGTACACTATGTAAATATTTGTTTTATATAAAATTTGGCTTTTACTAAAAAATTCTATAGACAAATGTACTGGAGACTCTTCCGCGCTATAAGAACATAAAGGACACATGGATTCATACGAACCTAGCCAACCGTATGACTAGACCCAATATCTTACGTTGGTAGTTCGAGACGAATATATGAGCAAGCTGTCAAGAACTTGATCTGTCACATATAATGAGGTGGGAACCAAGCCTACAGTGCGTTTCTTAGGACACGACGCCACTAAACTCGAAATGAAGCTTAGATAAGTCAAGAAAAGTCTTAGAAAAAGACTAAGGAAACTTGAAGTCTCACTTGTTTGAAAAACATCAATTGAAAAATGATACAGAGCTAATCAAGCCTTATATAGGCGATGCAAACAACTAGTGGATCGGTCAAGGCCTCGGTTTCTCGCCCATCTTTAATGCCTCAGAATTCTGTGTTGACCGTAACCTTACACCTATCTTGGCACGGACTCTTGGCCCATCATCAATGCTGGCACGGACTTGGAGAGGACCATAAGTACGAGCCGTGTAGCTGGTCCACGGACAATGGCCTTCAACTTCCTTCTTGAATGACTCCTTTGACCGCACCGTTCCACCTTCCCTGGCATAGAGTCTCGGACGAGTATAAATGCCTTGTGTTGGTCCTTGTGCCACTGACCTCAGCTAGCCTTGTCCTAAGAGAGTTTCTGGCCATTCAATGTCTTGGGTGATTCCAAGGCTTTACTGGCACGCCCCAAGGTTGATTCCTGCATGAAGGGTTTGGAGTAGCCAAGCAGTCAGTCGGTCAGTTGTTGTCCTGCTCAGTCCATGTTCTCTGTCGAACAACCTAATCCATGTCCTTGGATGACTTGGCTCTATGATGGTGCCCATGAGCTTCTGGGTCCACCACATGGTGATATGTTCGTTTGGCCACAAGAAAGGATCGTGCCATCTTCCTTCGGCCGTCAGTGATTCGAACGTCAGCGTCCATTCGAACAGTTCTATCTCGGCCATTTGCGTTTACATGAACGATAAGGCCCCAGATGCCTGTGCCCACTCGACCAATGCAGCATCGATCTTTGGTGATGGCTCGAACAGTAATAGGCCATGATTGCTCATCAATATCTCGGACTCAGGCGTACTTCCGGCCGACAGTGTTCTGATTGCTCTTATCCACTCGAACGACAATTTTCTTTGGGCTACCAACGCCTGATAGAACCTCCATGCCTCTGTGGGTCCCCACGAAGGGCAGATCGCGTCATGGACTGTAAGGAAATACCTGACCGTCGTATGAGAAAGTCAGTCGAAACAATGTTATGCCAAACCCACAAGTAAAAGACTGCAATCTTAAGTGGAATAATCAAATGCCAAGCCACCGTGAAGGGAAATAATGAAGACTGAGCATGACTAAGAAGATTCTATACTAACTTTATAGAGAATTCGCCATGTGGGCTAGGCTTTTGAAGACAAATATTCGGAGATCAAGTAAAAGAAATGTCTTTGGAAGTTAGCTCGACCATGATCTGCTATTGGGGGATGAGAGGTGGCAGGTCCACTGATAGTTGGACAATATCAATTAGCTACAAAGAGGATAAAGTAATCGGCCTGCCCCGAAATGCCATGTTGCCCATTCCTAACCAATTGTCATACTATAAAGAGACTCTGCTGAAGTTGATAGCCCAAATAGAATTGTCAGATATCAACATGAAATGTATTGAAATTAACCGCCAAAGGTATGAAGACAATAGTGGATAACAATAAGAAGTGAAATGGGTGCCCCATGATATATATTCAGCACGAACAAATCGATACCAGAGGGAGTCGTTAGAGACAACCTCATGGGCGAGTTTAACATGCAAAGAATAAGCAACATCAAACAAGTTCCTAAAACCCAAGCCCTTTTTCTTCTTTGGGGAGCAGATGGCCAACCAAGAACACTAGTGGCGTAGTTTGCCAAAGTCTGAGACACCCAGAAAGAATCCAAGAAATAAGTTATGAAGCTTATCAAGATCACCATGGGAGGATTTAGTAGAAAAAATATGAAAAGGTTGAGAACTCAAAATCGACTAAATAAGTGTCATGCGCCCCCTCCCCTCGCCTAAAGAGATCAACTTTCCTTTCAAACCACCTAAGTTCTTACGCACCTTGCCAAATAGTGGAGAGAATATAGCATGGGTTGTGAAATCTTGGAAGATAGGGCGGTTCAAATAAGTAAAATGGAAAGTGTCTCTCTGGAACCCCGTAAGATACTATGTGTTGTCTGGTTTAGAGGTAAACTATCATAAACATAAAAATTGCTCTTTGCCGGATTCAAATAAGCATGAATGAAGGTCATTAGCTTATTCATTTTGTGCAAGTTCCCATTCATGAAGATCAAAGCATCATCAGCATAAAGAAGATGGGACACGGTAGGGCAGCTGTGGGAAAGAGAAAAAGGTAAGATTTGACCCGAGGATACCAGGTGTGCTAATCCTTGACTAAACGATTCCTCACTAAGGATAACCAACAAGGGTGATAGTGGATCATTTTTTATAGACCTCGTAAAGATTGAAAGAAGCCATCCTATGCTCCACAAAAGGAAATCGAGAATCAATGACTCCACAAAGAAGGCTATCATAGATATCCATGAATCACAGAATCTAAATCTTCGAAGAAAGTCTGAAGATAGGACCAATGAACCCAATCAAAGACTTTGTTCATATCCAAGTTCTAAAACATATTCCCCCCCTCGTGTAGACTTACTCATGTAAGAAGTTATCTCCAAAGTGAGAGCTATATTATCTACAATGCTGCATCCAACAACAAATCCTCCCTACTTCTCAGAGATAATATAGGGTAGAATTGAACTCAAACGCTTAGCAAGTATCTTAGAAATAATATTTGAGGATACTTGGCATACGTTGATTGGGCGAAAATAAAAATAGATAGATGGTGTAGCATATTTAGGAAATAAAACCAACATCGATGCATAGAAAGAAACAAGAAGTGGACTGCCCCTCCAAAAATCCAATACAGTCTAATAAAGGTCCTCGTGGATAACATCACAGCAAGAGATGCAAAAAGCACTAGAAAATCCATCTGGACCAGGTGCTGAGTCGACTTCAATATTATTTAGTGCGTTTTGAAGCTTCTCGAGTGATGTAGTTGCGCATAGAAGCATCCGTTACAGAGACCCGAGATGAAATAAAATTTAGCAGCATCATGTTATCACGAGCAATATCCAACAAAACCGACATAGGAACATCAATTATCATGAGGGGATAGAGGATGGGGCCGGAACCTCTAAATGAGAATACTTGAAAGTAATGTATTGCCCCCAAAAGGATCAAGGTTATGTCTGTAATCAGAACACCATCAAAGAGAGTCATTCGAGAGATAGGTAGCTTAGCAGTCTCATGACATGGCATGGCAAGAAAGAAGGCAGTGTTTCGATCCCTCTTCTTTAGCCATTTAACTTTTCTCTGCTGCTTTCGCAAAATCTCCTCTTGCTCTAAGCAAGGCTCATAATCCCGACGAAGCTGGTTAATATCAACTTGAAGAGATTGATCACTAGAGAATTGAGTGGTCAAATCTTGTATTGTTGTTTGAAGCTCATCTAGATGTCAGAACACATGCCCAAAAATCACTTTGTTCCATGTGCAGAAATCTCTTCAATTTAAATGCCAACTTAGGCATACCATGCCTTAATGCAATTTGGACAAATGCTTAGTTGGTTGGTTACTAGGTTACAACTTGAACATGTTCAATGCAACAAATAAGGGTACTATTTGTGGTATTTTTTTAGTTTAACATATGCAAAGTAAATGATATTTTCTCTTGGATGGGAGATCTAAGGCAAGTGCTTCGCCACTTAGTGTTCCTGGGAGGTTTCTTCGTCAATTTACCCTTTTAATAACTTATATAGTTATCCATCAAATTTTCCTATTTTAATTGTTAATCTCTCTTAAGTAGAAGTACCCATCTCACGATATGTAAGCGTTCATCTCTCGATCTCACACTTGAACATACCGAAGGCGTTACACTTATCAAATCCACACACGGTAGCAACGACCCATAGACATTCTCATTCTATGGCGATTATCGTCAATTTTACCAAGTCTAGCGTGGTCTTTGTCTCTCGACCTCCAACCACACTTAGTGAACTCACAAATCTTGGCCAGACACATGCAAGTTAGGAAGAAGTCACGATAAAACCAAAAAACATAAACAAATCTCCAAAAAACTAAACATTCAAAATAAACTCCCAAGTCCACCAAGGGTTACATAATACCCTAGAACAAGGTTCTAGCCCATGCTCAAAAGACGGGCTTTGTGAAAATATGCACCACCGGAGTTCATATTCATAGAAAACACAAGAAACTTTGTCCAGAATCGTTGTTCTAAGATGAGAGCTCCTCTTCTCCTCTCCAAGTCTCCATTGCTCTCTACAAAGTCCAAGAGTGAAAGTTGATTTGTCTTCATATCAAAAGAGTGCTTTATGTCATGAAGAGTAGCTTCCATCGAAAGCTTGAAACAGAGTTAAGGGAAAATTTGTTAGCCTACAATTTCTTTCCCGCCATCACACACTTGTGATTTTCAGATTGGCGTTGGGAGTTGTAAACTTAGGGCCATGGCCGTGTGATTTGGATCATTTATCCTCAATTTCTCGATTCATGACCACATTCCCCAAATCTTGGCAAAACATGAGAAATGGATCTAAAATTAACCTTTAACCATTGAAGATAAGTAAGTTTGAAACATAAATATCAACATTAAGTTGATACAAGACCAACTTATCACATGGTCACTCAAAGTGACAGAAGGACCAACCACACCTTGCGAGGTCTTGGTGGTGGCCCAAGATGGACTCATGCCAACAATAGTAGTTAGGATATCCACCAAAGTTGCATCAATATGGACCAAACCATCCTCATCCATATGCAAACTTGTGCAATCAACATTATAAAGTGGACCAGCCTGAGCAGTAGCTAGGTAGAGAGCCCTCTGCTGCAAGAGAGGTTTGTGGCTCCTTTGGGGGAGCAGGTCGAGCCTCCTTAGGGAGTGTTGATCGTAGCCAATTTGGGGCCAGAGCAGGTGACTTCCTCTTGTAAGAAGCAGTAGGATGCACTATATTGGAATTCCATCGACAGGTAGAGGCTAGGTTACCATGTAAACCACACTCCGAGCAGTATATAGAATCCTTCTCAGTGGATATTAATATTCTCAACTGCAATGAAAAGAAGTATCTCGAATGGATATTATTTATTAATCACAAAGAGCTTTGAGTTGTGGGATTAAACGATAGGTTGTTTTTGATCAAATGGTATCATAACAAATTATTTCTGAAGAGGTTTCCAACCCAACAAACTCTTGTAGTAGTTACATATTTCATTCTCCCTGCCGTCAAAAATCTTGGACTCGAGCTCTAGTATTCAGTACATGTTGAACTTTGACTGCTAATTGCCCGGAGGACAACCATTTATCAAACCAGGAGAAGTTTTCACATTTTACTAATACTTTTACATTATCTAGAACTTCCTCTCTTCTACTAATGGCATGCTTCCAGAAACTTGAATATGTAACTCTAATTTTCCTACCTTGTAAGCATTCTTTCTTTTATATTTTGCTCTGAAAAATCGGCTTTAGAGTATGCTCTCTACTACTAGTTTGAAGCAAATTTTCATAGCCATTGCCTTCTAGATGTCTCACAAATCTCGGACCCCCGATCCTCCTTCTTCTCTCATCTTACATACTTTTTTCCGCCAGTGAGCTTCTAGTTTGCCGTTACGTTCCCCAAAAAGAAGTCCGCCATATTTTGGCTGATTTCATTTAGAAAATACTGAGGTGTCTTCATGACAGACATGAGATGCATTGTCATACTGGCAACTAAATGTCTTATTAAGACTAGTCGCCCCCTTGTGATAGAAGTTTCCCTCTCTACCCTGACAACTTGTTTATGATCTTGCTCAAAAGTTGTAGAGGAGAGCCTAGATATGTCAGCGGATAAAGACCTTCCGCATAACCTATAATATGGAGTATTCTATTCTTCTTGTGTAAGCTGATGGGCTTCAACAGATAGATAGCAGATTTTTCCTTCCTCATGCATTTTTTTTTTGAAAAGCTAATGTTTATATTCATAATATAAAGTATTTACATGTACCATATATAGGTACAATTACAAGCCATGGGCTAT
>JAOWBN010209840.1:0-14030 GCA_028565015.1 Pinguicula moranensis | reverse complement strand
GAGTTGCTCAGGGAAACATTCCCATATACTGGGTCAAGTGAGAGCTTATCTTTCAGGAATCTAGTAGAGGAGGCCTTGGGATAAAGAACCTAGATTATTCAATCTAACCCTGTTAGGCAAATGACTTTGGAAGATTATTGTGGAACCAAAAAATCGACTCAGCAAGATCATTCAGTCCCTTTACTTACAGTTAGAGGGACTCCACAGAGACTGGACATCGATCATAGCCTCTAGCCATTCATATATATGGTGGAAATACCTAAGCAAGCACGTATGTTCTTCTAGCTGGTTCCAAAACAATGTACGAAGATAGATAGGGAACAGAGAAGATACACATTCTATGTGGACCATCTTGGGAAGCCCAACAGATATCTCTGATCGATTATACTTTATTGATTTAGATAAAAATGCAACAATGGCAGAGAAAGTGTGCGCGGAGAGTGAGCAACTTCTGTGTCTATGGCATTGAAGAAGACCCTTATACATATATGAATTGCTATCAATTCCAATCTTAGAAACTATTATTGTTGGTATAGAGCTCAAGTAGGACAAAAAGGATAACTGGAGATGGCAGACCAACAGAGATAATTAGGTATACACTGTAAAGTCAGCATATGAGGTACTAACACATTTATGGGTTTTTCTTTGTAGGAACAGGAAGGGCTAGCGGAAAGCTGGTGCAAGGGCTCACCGAGATGAATTCAAGATTTTGTGTGATGATTGATTCAGGAATAGGTAGCCACTTTTGACAATATATAGTCTAGTAGAGTTCTTAAAGCACAATTACCAACATCGGGATGTGCGTTCTGCCAACAACATGAAGAAACTTGCGACACGTATTTTTCAAATAATTTCGCATATACAAAATGTGTCAAAGATTGTATAGCTGGCTAGGTTATGAACATGTGGTAAGCAACAATGCACAACAACACTACCGACTTCACTTAGGAGTGATCAAATGGAAGAAGTGGGTCAACGTGCGGAAGTCCATCTGGCACAGCCTAGTTTGGGGCATCTGGAAAGTAAGGAATAACTATGTATATAAAGTGTCTACACCATGTATGGACTCAATCCTGGAGTACACAAAATTCTCAACCTGGATATGGGCTACCATATATAATAAATTAGAAGTTAGGTTGGTGCTAATAGATTGGTTCCAAAACCTGTAATTGTGTATTTGATTTACATAGGCACTGGAACACTAAATGTATGCAATTTTTGGGCTTAGGCCCTTATTTGAATAAAAATTAATTTTCCGGATAAGAAAAAAAAACAAGTCTAAAATAGGCACATATGAGATTACTAATGCGTTCTTGTTATCCCTATACTCAGAAAGGATACCCAAAATGGTACAGGGAGCTCAATAGAAACAGGAATGACGCCAGGCTATGGAGGCTGAGATGAAAGCTCTGACAAAGAATGGTCGTTGAACAAATATAAGCTATCATTGGGCAAATGGGTAGTTGAGTATAGGTGTGTGTGGTGTCACAATAAAACATAAGGCAAACGGAATGACCGAGAGACATAAGGCTCGATTAGTCGCAAAAGGATATACCCAGACATATGACATGGATTGTTATGAGACTTTCTCCCCAGTTGTGAAAATTGATATTATTTGATTGTTGTTCTTCATAGGAGCTAACCTAGATTTGTCGTTCCATCAGTTTGATGTAAAGAATTTCTTCCTCCATGGAGTCTGAAAGAAAAAGTATATATGTAGGCACCACCTGCATTCCCTCAGACATTTCAGGAAAATAAGGTTTACAGACTGAGAAAGGCACTGTATGGGCTTACACAATTACCAAGGCCGTGGTTTGATAGATACAGGTACACGCAAAGTAATTCGGATCATACTCTATTCCTCAAGAGAAAGGTGGGGATGATAACCTGCCTTATCACTATGTTGATGACATGATCATTACAAGAAGTGATACAACAGAAATCGCTGTTCTTCAAGAAATTTGTTTAAAGAAGTTGAGATGAAAAATCTAGGGGAAACTGAAGTATTTCCTAGGATCGAGGCCCAAAGATCGAAGGTGGAAATCTTTATCTCACAGAGGAAGTACATGATGGATCTCTTAGCTAAAGCAGGGTTGATCTATTGCAAACCATCCGACATACCAGCTGTTGCAAATCAGAAACTGCAGATAGTTGAAGGAGTACAAGTGGTCAATGAACTCAATATTAACACCTAGTCTAGAAATCGATCTACCTGGCACATATCTGTCCAGATATTGCCGATGCTGTTGGAGTAGTTAGTCAGTTCTTGCACTCACCACAAGCAGAGCACATGGAGGTAGCCTTGAGAATTTTACGATACCTAAAAGGGGCACCAAGGAAAGGAATCACGTTCAAGAAGAATGGTCATCTAGAAGTCCCGGGATATACTAATGCAGATTGGGCAGGAAAGTTGATCGAATATCCATTGTCGATTACTTTACTCTAGTCGGTGGGAACCTCGTTACCTGGCGTAGTAAGAAACAAAAAGTTGTGTCTCTTTCAAGTATTGAAGGAAAATTTTGAGGCATAGCTAGAGGACTAACTGAAATTCTTTAGTTGGGGAAGTTATTAGCTAAAATTGGGAACCCCGTGCTAGACGTATGTCAGTTGAAGTGCGATGATAAAGTTGCCAGCAGTATCTCTGAAAATTTAGTACAACATAATCGAACCAAACATGTTGAAGTGGATCGATACTTCAGCAAAAAGAAATGGAAAGAGGACTCGTGAGTTTCCCATTTGTTTGGTATGGGGATCAACTAGCTGATATTCTGACTAAAGCAGACACTAACCGAGCATTTGATAGTATATTACACAAGTTGAGAATCGAAGACCCCCCGATCCAACTTGAGGGGAGTGTTAGATTAGTTTAAATCAAGAAAGGATTTATGATAATTAATTGTAAAAGGAAAGGATCAATCAATAAGATCCTTTCCTTAAATTACCCAAATCCTTCCTTGAGTAATCTAGGCAACTCTCCCATAAAAACATGTAACTACATTGAGATTCATATAATAAAATAAAAGAAAATGTTTTGTTACAAGAAAACACTAAGAGCATCAGCGAGTGCATACGTGCACATGACTTCCCATGTTTAATGACCTGTATTATCGTTTTTATATTGAACTTAAATTTCTCCACTTGATATTTTTTTTTGTGTTTTAAACACGATTTCATTTTCTTCTTCCTGTAGACCCACGAAGCCACCATTCAATTGAGGAAATCCGGCAAAGTGATCATCAGAGAATCCAGCCTCAAGAAACTCGGCGTCGTGCACTGTGATGTGGTTGAATTTTGTAATTACCTAGTTGATGACTTTTAAATAGAAAAGACTAGGATTAGGACTAATTGCACAAAAGTCCAAATCTTGACTTTTATTGCAAACAAAATTGATAAGTTTGACAATAAGTTTTCCTTATTCCCGATTTTTTTATCTTCTCTCCGGATTTTTCCCCTTTTTCTATCGGCATTTTTTTTCTCTCTCCCCAAATTCCCTCTCTTTTCTTCCTCTGATTTCTTCTCCGTCTTCCCTCCCTTTTTCTTCCTCCTC
This sequence comes from Pinguicula moranensis, assembly GCA_028565015.1. NCBI lineage: Eukaryota > Viridiplantae > Streptophyta > Magnoliopsida > Lamiales > Lentibulariaceae > Pinguicula > Pinguicula moranensis. The sequence goes on along the minus strand of JAOWBN010209840.1, from coordinate 10,483 downwards.
TTTTCAGATTTCCTTCCTTTTTTTTTTTTATAGCGGATAGAGGTTTCCCTCTTTACATCCAATTGGTTAGCCTCATGCCTGCTTCGCCACCTCCGTGTGGATTTTGGGGGACAACTCTTGCTTGGGTGCATGAAGTGGGTGGACACCTCCAGCTTCCAGCCGGCATCACGGGAGTGGATTTACTTGTTGGCGATGCCTTTCCATACCAATGGGATGCAGGTAGTCAACTATTTTACCCAATTTTTTGTATGAAGTGGGCGAGGTATTCTTTCGATTTCTCGTGCAGAGTGGGGTGAGGGATTTTCTCTTGATTGGGATGGATGATTTATTTAACAGTGTTCGGGCCTCTGTATGTTTCGTTTAGACTACATCAAGTCATATTAAGTCATTATCTAACTAACATGACACTTTCAAAGTGACGATACCCACAATTCTCTTCGCAACACCGATAGCTACATATCCCTTTAAGCTATACAATATTTGGTTACATACTTAATGTAACCGTCATGACAAATATGGTAAAGCTAGACAAATTGTTTCTTAGACACTAATAACCATCCGTATCAACTAGACTGCTTTCCTAGCATTGTCCACTGGACTATAATAGATCCTAGCCCTTGGATGACATACTAAAGTTGCATCATCAAGCCATATCCCTAAGTCAAAGAGTAACATCTAAGTGGACAAGTGTATGTCCATGCGATCACACAATGACAATCAGAGGATTCTTTTATCATTTTCACAAGATCGTTCTGTAGCACACGCAGTATGATATGTGTGTCATGGCATGACTCACACTTAGGTGGGCATACCACTTACTTATGCCATGCGAATATAGTCGTTGATAAATACACTTAGTTTTTATCCTCTACATTCGACTTTAAAGTTTTAATGTAAAAATCCAGAATTTCACATTCGATTCACTTAGAATATCATTTCATACCTATTGAAGCGACTGTCCAGAACATTTACAGTCTCATCCTTCATGCTACGCAAGCATAAGGCAATTTTCCGTATGATAAGGCCAATCATTAAACTTTTTTGTGACATTTATTGTGCGTTATTAATTGATTATATGAGAGTATCGATCAAATGAAAGAAAACGTAAATTTCATTTCATAATAAATTGTTACAAAACATGTCCTTATTGTTTACAATATGTGATCAAACCCTACGTAATCCTAGACTCAGAACATGAGCTCTAAACACATCTCTATGAATGGGTTTGGTCATTGGATTAACGATCATCTTGTCGGTAGGAATATACTTGATATTTATTTTTGCTTTGTTGACGTCGTCTCGAACAAAGTGGTGGCGTTTTTGGATGTGCTTAGTCTTCCTATGGAATTTTGGATCCTTAGCGAATTGAATCGCTGCAGTATTGTCACAATTCAACTCTATAGGATCATCAGGCCTCGTAGTTAAATCGAGGTACTGTAGGAAGCTCGTGAGCCAGAGTGCCTTTTGCACGGCTATGCTGCACGCGACATATTCTGCTTCCATGGTTGACAGAGCGATGTAGTCTTGCTTTTTGCTGCACCAAGATATAGCTCCTCCACCTAGGATGAAGGCATATCCAGAGGTTGACTTGAACTCGTCCAGGTCGCCTCTCCAATAAGCATCCGTGAATCCCTTTAGACGCAGGTTTTCCCCTTGATAACATAGAACTAGGTCGGCCGTTCCACGAAGGTAACGAAAAATCCTCTTGACTGCTTGCCAATGAGCAGGCCCCGAAATGCTTTGGTAATGGCTCACCAACCCAACCACAAAGCAAATGTCCGGTCGTGTACATAACATGGCGTACATCAAACTCCCTATATCACTTGCATAGGGAAAATTGTTCATTTCTTCCTTTTCTTTATCTGTTTTAGGGCATTGGTTGTGGCTTAGTGCCAGACCTTTATCAACAGGGGTGTCAACGGGTTTAGAGTAATGCATCCTGAATCGCTCTAAGATTTTGTTTATATATGCCTATTGGGACAAACCTAACATTCTCTTAGAACAATTTCTGCATATTTCCACACCTAGAACATATCTAACTTCACCCATGTCCTTCATCTCGAAAATGGAGGATAGCCACTGTTTGGTGGCGTTGATCATTCCCATGTTGTTTCCAGCCAGTAGTTTGTCGTTGACATATAAGGAGAGAAACATGATTTCTTCATTTGTCTTTAGTACATACACGCAGTGATCTTCATCTATCATGGTGAAGCCATACAAAATAATAACCTCATGAAATCTAAAGTACCACAATATGGAAGATTGTTTAAGTCCATATATAGATCTTTTAAGACGACATACCTTGTCATCTTGTCCTGCTAAGACGAACCCAACAGGTTGATCTATGTAGATTTTTTCCTCAAGTATTCCATTGAGAAATGCAGTCTTTACGTCCATTTGGAATAATTTGAGATCCAACAAGTAGGAATATACTGTGATGCCATCTTCCAAACCGACCGGGATGACTCAAAATCTCAGACAGATTATGTATATGCTTAATGGTGATGTCGTCTGTTGGAAGAGTTCCAAACAAGATTATACGGTTAATTCCACCATTGAAGCAGAATATATATATTTGCTTGCGAGACAGGCAAATTGGGGATATAGATACGAGAGGTCGTTGATGAGCTTGGTGTTGTTCCTAGCATTGTTTATGTGATGGAACTTTATTGTGATAATATCAGAGCAATTGCAAATGCGAAGGATTACAGATCCAGTAAGCGCACTATGCACATCAAACGCAAGTGTCATGTTATTCGGGAATTTGTTGAGAACAAAACATCAAAATGTGTGAAGTAGATCGGGATAACAACACAGTTAATCCATCGACAGAACCATTTCCTCTGTCACAGCATGAGAGTCATGTTGGTGCTATGGGTATACGAGAAATTGGCTTTCGGGCTGATGGGCTTCGTATATGAACTGATAGGGCCTGGTACGTGATACTTGATTGGCTCTAGTTCAAGTGGGAGATTGTTAGTTAGTGACCTAGAGCACCAATCAGTTGATGGTGCACTTGTTAGTTTCATGTAAACTAAATTATGCATATCATTTAGTTCTTTAAGTTTTTTTATATATTCTGAATCATTTGGGTAGAACTCAAATTGTCAAACTCCATAAATTAATCAAAACTCTAAATTAGTCCCTAGTCTCAAGTCATTTGCAAAGGAACAACTAGATGACTATATGGACTAGCATGTGGATTAATGGATGATCATGTTTCACAGATCATTGATACGGGGTATCTATTTAATTACATGAAATATAAGTGTATGGGGTACATGAGTACTGGACTTGACCTATATTGACTTGCTGGATGGATTGTGTTTATGTCATCAGCAAAGTCATATAGTATTAATTTAGTTATCTCATATATTCATAATTCTGGGTAATGAATGTGTATTATGTGAGGTTATCCAACGCTTCTTTTAATCGAGGGGTTATAAAGGTAAGTTATCCGAATATGCACGATTCATGGTGGAAGTTATGGAATATTAAGATAATACTTTTTTCCATCTCATCTTGGATGAGATTATTAATATCGATGGGCCCATTGATGCAGTAATAATTGTTACACATACATTTGTGATTATGGGATAGTCACATATTAACAATTATATACTGAAGATCAAGTAATTAATGGTCAAAGATGACACATTCCTACGCTTGACATTAATTATTGGATATTAAGTGACAAAAGAATTAATACTAAAAGAGATTAAAGGATCACGATTTATCTATATTACATTGGATTATAATGCAATGCTAGATACCGCTTATGATTTATAAATTATTGAGATTAATTTATTATCGATTTAGATATGGATCCTACTGGGTCGCTCTATTTGACGAACTGAAGCATAAGGAATTAATTATGTGAGACAAAATTAATTTCACGAACGGATCAAGACCGGGTTGAGATGAATTAATTCAGATTAGTTGATTCAATAACCTGGATACGAGGAAAAATTGAATCTCAATAAGACCGACTCAATTTATGGCTATTGGGCTCGATTTGATCGACCCCAGCACATGGAAAAAGACAAACGGGCTTGAATTAATTCCAGCCCAACTCCAATTAAATCAAAATTGGGCCCACAATGACTTATTTGATAAGTCATCGTGAAATCGAGATTTCACGTGAGAGTGAGTCCCGTCTTCTCCATTCTCGTTTTCTTTCTCGACCGAACGACTATCTCAACCGAGATGTCATCTTTCGATGCCGTGGTTGCCGGAGTCGAGTTGTCGTGGTCTAGCAACCACCTTCCGTTCGTCAGGGAGTGCTTTTGGTAAAGGTTTCCTCCGTTGGAAACATTGTGGTCGAGCAAGAGATCTATAAGATCTTCATGGGTTCGGCTCGAATCATCCGAAATCAAGGTAGGTCTGACTATCCTTGTCTCAAGAGCATGAATACACGTTACTTTATGGGTTTCGTTTCGAAATCTTGGTTCGAACTTGAAAGTGTTTGAAAAATCCAAAATTGAAAATTTTCCCAACACTTGGACCATAAGTTTGCATGGATTTGGACCTTGATCACGCCATTGCATGGATTGAACTTAATTACGAATTTGCATGTATTCGACTTGGATGTTGATCTCCACCTTGTTTTGATTGAACTTGATCTCATGGTTTTGCATTGTATCTTGGATGAGTTTTGTCTTTACACCCTCCATTTTGTGTTCAAACATTCCATTGTAGAAATCATGTGGACCTTGCATGCCCATACATGTGTTCACAAGGATCATCATGTTGCTTCTTCAAGGCCTTGGTCAAGTGGGCGAGTTTTGGGATAATGTTTGGACCGATATCGATCATCTTGGCTATGGTCCACGATACTTGGTTCACCTCCTTAAGTGATTCCTCGATACATTTGGTCATAAAACTTGTCGTTGGTTCCTTAGAGAACGTCCAAGGGTCTCGGGCCAATCCAACTCTGTTGTCCATGTCTTGGATTGCATCATCGGGATCGCCTCCTCAGGATTGGCTCAAGTTCAACACGATGGATCAGTAAGTAGCACCACTGGCACCAACGATTGTGGAGGAATCCTTCGAGATTCAGCTGATAACTATTTGCTTGCATCAGCCAACCTTTGGCATTCGCCTTTAGGACTCATGCCAAAATATCGACCCTATTTTAGAGCGTACCTTGTTTTAATAAGTATACCCACATCAGTCTCATGCAGTCATGAACAAATAGCATAGACCATTTAACCCCAGCCGACGTAGCCACAGCCCCCTCCTCCTCCGTGTGAATAAGAAAAAAAGGAACATCACAATGAGAACTGCTTAATGAATAAACTGACTTGTGAACTTTTGATAAAATGCTAGTGTCACATTTAAAAGCACTATCTGAGTAGTTCACAAAACCAAGCCTGTTGCTTCTTGAGGAGGTGTTAAAACCGTGAGTATATTTTCCTTGTTTCTACTTAGGTTTATTTGGTAGTGAAGATGAGTGTGTGCAGGTGAGCAATATTGAATATGGAGCCTTTGAAGATGAGAGCAAATTTAAACTCCACTGCTTAAATCTTTCTTTAGAATACATGTAGCTTTATATTGAAAAATCGATCCTGTTTATGCTTGCAGACAATATTGACAATCTTCTATTTTTGTGATGATTTGTTGTGTTGACTTTGGGCTGCAGTGTTGCTTTGATCATATTGCTGAAACTTTGGTGAAATAGTTTTGCCATGTGGTTGCAGGTTTTTGTCCTCAACATTTATGTCTTCAGAGTTGTGAATGTTTTGAGTGTGACTAATCATCTGGCCAACACCCCCGCAAGTTGAACGTAGAGTTATAGCAGACGTGAAGATTGGACCTGAAGAATTCAAAGAACTCTCGGGGAAGACTCTTGGTGAAAAGATCAGCAACCTGTAGATGAAAAGGGATGAACTGTGTATGGGGAGCACCTGCAATAACCTGCTCACGAATGAAATGATAGTCCAACTCCAAATGCTTGGCCCGTTTGTGAGAAACAGGGTTGGTGCTAAGAAAGATAGCACTCTCGTTATCACAGAGAAGCACAGGGGGATGAGATAAGGGAACACCGAGATCAAGAAGAAGATGCCTAAGCCATAGGACTTCAGTAGCAGTAGTAGCAAGAGCTCGGTATTCGGACTCACAACTCGAGCGAGAGACAATGGGTTGCTTCTTCGCACTCCAAGAAATCAGGTTATCCCAAAGAAAAATAGCAAATTCAGAGGTAGAGCGACGAGTATCCGGACACCCGGCCCAATCAGCATTAGAATAAGCAGTGACAGAAGTGGAAGAAGAAGAGGCAGTGAGCCTTAATCCCATGGAGAGTGTGCCACAGACATAGCGAAGAATCCTCTTGACAGCCTGAAGATGAAGCTCAGTGGGAGCATGCATATACTGACTGACAGAGTTAACTGCATAAGTCAAGTCTGGACGAGTAAGTGTAAGATATTGAAGAGCACCAACAAGAGACCCGTAGAGGGCTGGGTCAGCAAGAAGTTCTCCATCAGAAGAGAGATACTGAGAGACAACCATAGGTGTGCTAACAGGCCGACTATCCATAAGCTGGGCCCAAACAAGCATATCACGAGCTGACTGAGAAAGAGACCATCATCAGTGTAAGAAGCCTCAAGGCCTAGAAAGTATGTAAGAGGCCCAAGATCCGTCGGAGCAAACTCAGAGTGAAGACGACATACAAAACGATCCAAAAGTGAAGAGCAGCTACCAGTGATAATGATATCATCAACATAGAGAAGAAGGTAAATAAGAGACGAGCCACGAGCAAAAATGAACAAAGAAGTGTCAGCACGACTGCAAGTAAAACCGAGAGTACCGAGAAAGGTGCTGAAGCGCTCAAACCAGGCACGAGGGGCCTGCTTGAGACCATAAAGAGCCTTCTTCAAGTGACAAACATAATCATGGAACTGAGGATTGATATAGTCAGGGGGTGTTCCATGTAGACATCCTCAGTCAAAAGACCATTAAGGAAAGCATTTTTCACATCCAACTGCCGAAGAGGCCATCCACGAGAAATAGCAAGAGAGAGAACTATGCAGACGGTGGTAGATTTGACAACCGGACTGAATGTATCAAAATAATCGAGACCAAAAACCTGAGTAAAGCCACGAGCAACCAATCGAGCCTTGAGACGATCAACCGAACCATCAGAAAGATACTTGGTCCGAAAAGCCCATTTGGAACCTACAATGTTGACTTGAAAAGGCCGGGGAATAAGTTCCCAAGTCTGATTTTGACGAAGAGCAGCAATCTCATCATCCATAGAAGAGATCCAAGCAGGATGTTTGGCAGCCGAACGAAAACCACGGGGCTCAGTAGAAGCCAAAAGAGCAGTGAGAAAATCAGATGGAACAACATCAGCATGATCAGCAATGATACAAGGACGAAATACGGCAGCTTTAGCACGAGTAACCATGGTATGAGTGCCAACAAGAGTCGGAGTATGGGGTTGTAAGGTAGATGCGCGAGAAGATAGAGTAGAATAGGAGGGGATGTCAGGTGGGGAAGGAGAAGGTAAAGTGTGGTCAATGTAGGGAGGGGAGGAAGGCAAAGGGAACAGAGAGCAAAAGAGAGAGAAGAGGTAGGGATAATGGAAGAGGATGAAGTAACGGGCTCTGGAGGAGCAGGTGTGCCAGACTCATGAGGCTCAAGAAAGACAGAAATATCCAAGGCGGAGATGGAGGAGTTTGATGTGGAGCTATGAAAGGAAAAACAAAACTCATCAAAACGAGCATGGCGAGAGATATGTATACGAGAGGTGGACGGGTCAAGACAACAAAACCCTTTGTGAGTGGAGCTATAACCAAGGAAGACACAAGGAAGACTACGGGGAGCAAATTTGTGAGGAGCATAATCACGTAAGCAGGGGAATACACGATAGCCAAAGGGGTGAAAGTGATCATATATAGGTGAAAGAACATAATGTAACTCAAAGGGAGATGTACCTGCCAGGATAGGTGAGGGCAACCGGTTGTTGGAGCTTCATCCAAGAAAAATTAAATAGCAGGTTGTTGGAGCTGAGTCACATAATCACCAAAGAACAAGTTGTTGATATATTGACTAAAGGCCTTAGTTCCATAAATCTTGAGAGACTCTGTAACAAGATGGGCTTAGTTGATAGGGGAGTGTTGGAATACATCTTTATCTCATTTATTGTCCCCACCTCATCACACCAGACAATATTGGAACAAGAGTCAAAAGTAGCAACCGACAAGGAGTGAACGTGCAGCCTCCCTCATTTATTATATGCATGTTTTGTCTATTTGTAAACTTCCTATATAAAGAGAGGATCGGATCGATGTAAGGATATACAAGACGATTCAATAAAAAAGTTTATATTTTTCCCGTTCTTCATTTTACAATTGTATTGCTATTGGTGTCTCTACTCCGGAGGGTTTGAATATTTTTTCCTTTTCTAGTGCTGCTAGGTTATAAAAGGTTCATTATATGCTCTGCTGCTTAATGGTCATTTCGTACTTACATCTCATTTTGCCACCCTTCTTCATATATAATTCATGGGGTAACTGCTACAGATAATTTTGCACGTAAATTTCCCAGTAGCTCTTTGATACGCTCTCTGTGCTGCGCTGCGATGCTCCTTTCCTGTCTTATGTGTTTTGTTTTTTTATGTGGCCTCTTTCACCTTCTAAATCCTTTAAGTTCACAATGGTGTCAAGCTTTTGCTTCAGGTTTTGCAATCGCTCGCTACTAAGGGAATCTTTTGGTTATTCTATGATTGATAGAATTCCACGACGCCAAACTGACCGTAAAACCCTTCTTGGGGAGTTGAACTGGATATTTACAACTGTGACTGACACCAATGCTTTGAATGTACTTCCACATGGTAATGAAAGTGTAATTTAATGCTTTCTGATCTTTTTATATTATGTTGTCATAATAGGCAGCATACTTGGTACTCGGAGCCAATGCAAACTTCAAATTCCCCAGATTTGTTCCAGAGATTGTTCATGCAAGATCTTTTAGTTGCCAGCCTGTTCAGGGACTTTTTACTTGCTGAAAGGATGCAAATTGTTCACCAATTTCATATCCAGTATTACCACCAACTCACCAGCATCATATGTGGTAACTTCTGTGTGTATACTTGCCATTTATGGTGTAGCCGTTCGATCATTTCGTCCTCATCTATCTGCTTTACTCTTATATTTTCTGCAGGGATGCATGGGACATGGCTGCTGAGTGCTGAAATATGCCTTTCTCAGCTGCCAACTTTAATTGAGGATCCAAATGCAGAGTTCCAGGTATGCACAATTACCATTTTGCAAATTTGGATATCTCATTCAATATAGACATGTGCTGGATAGATTAACATGTAAGAATTTGGGCCTGTTTCATCTCACATTTCAGCATGTATGCCTACCTGATTCATGTTTCTTTTTTCCAGCCAAAACCATTTTTCACTGAGCAGTTAACTGCTTTTGAAGTTTGGCTCGATCATGGATCAGAACATAAAAAGCCACCTGAACAGCTGCCAATTGTTCTTTAGGTAGGGAATATGTTTAACTGAGTTTGTGTTCTCTTCAAGTATGGGGATTCAGATTTTGGCATGCAATGCAATACTATGTGGGTATTTTGATGCTGCTTTAGTAATTTTTTGAAATGTTAGCATGACAGTATTACACCTTTACTTCAGGTGCAGTCAGGATATAAATAATGTTGTTTATTATTTTTTTTTGAAGCAAGAGGTGCTACATTTTTATTATTATTGATCTTTATTTATTTTATATTTTTATATTTGGTGACCATTACAAATGGAGCTGAAAGACTTATCATTGATAATTTTTTTAACTTTGTGCTAATAATGGATTAGATTAAAATGACTCTATTAAATTTCAGTGATTCAATTAATGAAGTTGGAATCTATATGACGCAATGCATTTTGGGTCGCAATGGAAACGATCTCTTTGTGTAATTACAAGGGTAAGACTACGTACATCTGACTCCCTAGACCACAATTTAATTGAAAATATATTGGATAGGTTGTTGTTGTGGTTGTTGTATATTTTTATATTTGGCTCCTGCCTTTATTTCATTCTTCTTTTACTACTTGTACTTGGTAACCGTATGATGCTGACTTCCTTTCTCATTCTAAAGTATTTGGTGATGAGCTATCAATGATGACAACTGCTATATAGCTCTGGTGCAGCTGACTGTTCTGTAGTTAGCTTCTAATGGCATATACATTTTGGTGTTTCTGATTTAAGGAAGCATTTTTTTTGGATAATTGAATTTTATTAAATTGTTGGTATAGTATTACAACTCAAACCCTAAATGACTCTAAAACAATAATTCCTATAGAACTCTATTTAATCATAACTCTGTTTAATATCAAATACCAGCACTCCCCCTCAAGATGGGTGAAAAATATCGATCAAGTCCATCTTGTTACAAAGTATATCCAAAGTATATCCATATCTATTGCCCTAAGACCCTTAGTGAGACAATCAGCAATCTGCTCCTTGGTAGTCACATGTCT
>JAOWBN010209829.1:0-14030 GCA_028565015.1 Pinguicula moranensis | reverse complement strand
AAGTATATTAAAAAGTACCTTAAAAGTGAACAAGCAAAAATCTTAGCCCAACATAGAGATAAAAAAAAAAAAAAATCACTAAAAGTGCCTGATTAGTGAACCAAATCTTTGCTTGAACACTAAAAGTGCCTGAACATGAACCGAATATTTGCCTGAATCACTAAAAAAAATCACTAAAAGTGCCTGAACAAAGATAAAATAAAAAAAAACACTAAAAGGGGCAAATATATTAAAAATCATATTAGGCATAATTTCTCTATCAACAATCAACATAGAGATAAAATCCATTGAAATTGAACTTATCTTCACTAAAGCAGGACACTGAAGCTCCATTGAATATGAACTTATCTTCACTAAATCAGAACAATAAAAGAACTAAAATAATTGAGTACAAAAGTTCCATTGCCTCAATTCCACTCCACGGTTCAATTCCAACATTTGCAAATAGAGAGTGACAGAAAATGATGGCCTAAATTCCACTGTTCAACCAACAATGGCATATACAAAATGGCATGTTCTTGCAGCATATGAATGTGACGTAGGTGACAAATCATTTGCTTTGAAATGACCAAACTTGTTCCAACACAACCACCACACTCTTCTGTTGGACTCACATGACGGTTTAAAGGTTAGTTTGATTGCTATCTATCTACAAGGAATCTAAACTTTGGATCTCAAGCTTCCACAGTACTCGTGCAACTAAAGCAGAAATAAAAATTTGGTAAATAGAATCAAATTTCTTCAAAATACTTATGTTCATCTGACTTGTTACCTGTGCCCGTGTGCCGTGAAATCAGATTATCCTTGTAACCTGTCCTTGGGAGTCAATTAGGTTTGGGAGCAGGACTTTGCCGTGAAAGTGAAATCGGGCCGGCAGAATGAAACTGAAGAGAAGAGAAGCGGGCGGGATTTGGGAAGTGTAACTAAACTAGGGTTTTGTTTTATTTGATTTTTTTTGCAACATATTTTTGGACAAAAATTATAATGTATTATGTACACGTTTTTTTTAAAAAAAAAATTTAATTAAACATTTTTAGGAAGCGTGCAACACGTTTGCACACGAGTTACACCGCATCCGTAACGGTTCGCACCGTGAATGCACCGTTTTGTAAACGTGCGGATATTACATGCACGTTTTCTGGAGAAAAAATTTGTACGCACGCACGCACGTTTTAATACGAACGGTTTAGGCACGTTTACACATTTTTTCCGTGCGTGCCGTGCATAGCCCATTTGCACGCACACGTTTGCCTGTCTCTAATTCTGAAGTTTTTATTGCACTAGCAAAGTAGCTTTCATTCTTCATTGATTAAGGAAAAAGACATCATTCTCTATAATCTTCAGAGATTTTACGTTAAACAAACAAATAAACAAACAAACATACCCAGTATATCCCGCCCAAAAGCAGGGTATGGGGAGGGTGAGATGTACACAGTCGTACCATTAACTCTAAAGAGACTGTTTCCGTGGAGACCCCCAGCTCGAAAGTAAAATCCTGGAGAATTGTTTCTTCAGGGTATCGATCCCTTGACCTCATGGTAATGAGGTCAGTATGCTCACCACTTGAGCTAGCAGGAATTGATAGAGATTTTACGTTAGATTCTTGTTTATACACTGTTATTCAATTTTAAGTTGTTGTTGGAGAATGTTTGAGTTTGGTATATCATTTTGTGTCATGCTACTGTGAAATATGAAACAAAAGAATCATTTGGTTGTTAGATTTCATTGCAAGTGTTCAGGTTTCTTGCAGAAATTTTGTTGTTCAGATAGGCATATTTAGAGCTTATGAGTTTTTTGATCCAAGGGCAAAATAGTAATAGCAGGATGAATTGTTAACTCACCCATCATTGTCACTGGGATGGTCGTGTATACCAAACAGCCTACACTGTCAAACCCTGCGAAACCCTGTTCATTCGTTATCCAGAAAAAAAACATTATCAAACGGGGGATTACAAGAAATTCACCATCCAAAACCCATAGTTATCCCCGAACCAGGACAACTATTGTCTGCTACCAAAAGCACCCTTAGGGTACGTTTACGCAGACAGAAGGAGGATAAATATGGTCAATTGAGGGTTATCCAGGTTTGTCCTATTTTTTCCTCTATTTGGCACACAAGTTATCTTGCAACGTGGGATAACTGGATGTTTACTCGAAATTTTGTATCCCAAATTTCGGCAGGGTTTCCTACTACCCACCTTTGTCCAATGAGTGTCTTTACTAAAATGCCCCTACATTTCATCAATATTCACGCATTATACAAACTATAAAAGCCCTAATCCTAATCGATCGAGAAATTGGAAACACTCCAAAATCCAGAAATCTCGCACGAATGGTCGTCGCATTCCTCCAAGCCTTTTTCAGTCCGACGATATTTCTTCCGGTGGTATTTTTGCTCCTTCTTCAGTTCTCCCAAATACTGCCTGTTTTATTTTCATTTTTTTTCATTGTTTGGGTTAGAGGATTACGGTTTAGGATTAGGTTTTTGAATGACCTCTTCAGATTTGGTTTTGCTTTTTATGCTTTTGCATTATTGGGACTTGGTCATTATTTGAACTCAGTATCCTGGTGCTTTGATTTGAATTTGATTTCTTTTATCAAGAGCTGATGAACTGAAATACAAGGTCGATGATAAGGATCGTTGTCCAGGTTATAGATAGAAAATTTTATGAATGTCCTCATTAGAGAATAGGGATGCTTACTTGTTATCTTCTTTCAAATTGTGAATGCCCAAATCTAATGATTTGAAGTTGATTAAGGGTTCCAGTTTCTTGATTGTTGAGAAGGAAAAAAGTGTTAAAAAAGTATCATCATGAGTATCCTCACTCCATTTGGACAAAAACAAAGAAAAGATTGGAATCTTTGAAGCAAACAAAGTTCATGGGCTTATGATGGATGAGATGATAGGATTGTTCTATATTTCTTGCAAAGTTGAGGTACTTGTTTTGGTTTATCAGGTACTCCCAAGAGTTCATTTATCAGTTTGGGGTGATAAAATAGGCTAAGTACCAGTATTTCTCTTTGATTTAAGTAATGAGATGGTCAATCATTCTTAAGAATTTTAATTGAATAGTTGCTTTCTATCTCTTATCTCAATATCTCGAGCATTTGTATGAGCAGGTGCTGAGGAAGTTGTCCTCTGTATTGCAAAGTCCGACAAAGTTCTAAACTATCTAGCATTCACAAATTGTGTTTAACCTTTATTTTTGTCGTTTCAGTTTTCTATCTTTACTATACCATTGGAAATTCGAAGTAGTTTTTATTTGTTTATGCTGTTTGATTCAAGTGTTTATGGGCTAGATGAACAATGGTTACCCGAGTTAATGATATGTTGAACTTAATGGATCTTGCACCTGTATTGGTATGCACGAGAAATTTCATCAGTCTATTGCCTATTATCATTGAATTAGCAGAAAATGAATCAAACAGAAACACACGACCGCGGAAGCGGAAGGCTGATCGAAATGCACCAGCAAAGTACTTGATATTAGACAAGATTTTAGAAAGATTGACGTTCCTTGAAAGGATCACGCAAGAGTCAAACATGGAGTGTTTCAAGAACTTGAGGATGTCGAAACAAACTTTAACATAGTTGTGCCAAGTTCTGTGAGCTAAATGTGGTTTGTCAGACGACCAGTATGTGTTAGTGGTTGAGAAGGTGACAATCTTCTTACGCACAATTGCACACCATCAAAAAAATAGGATCTTACAAATTGACTTACCACGTAGTGGGCAGACCATCAGTCAAGCATTCCATCAGATTAAACATAAATATACCAACCGACAAATATTGCTCAAATCATTTTTTAGAGATTATTTTATTATCAATATGGTTTGAATATGCATGTGTATAAGTTACTATGATCGATACAGAGACAACGACAATTTTTCAGCTAGCTTCGTAATAACAAATGTAAGATAAAACTATCTACCAAAATATTAAATTATCAAAAATAATTATATTAAAGAATTATAAAAATAATATATAATTAGTTAACATATAAATATTTAATTGGGTTGATAAATATAATTATTGAAGTCTGGCCTAGTGGTCTAAGATAAGGAATTTTTTAATTCCACCCAAGTTCGAATCCAAATAGCTGCATCAAGTTTTCTTTACATTTCTAAAAAAAAACTAAAAAATGTTGCAAGTTCGCATTTTTGATCCTTGATCAGACTGATCAACCAACTACCTATCAACGAACTAATCTAGAAAGAGTTTGTATTTTAACATAAAAAACATTACGTATATAACATTTTAGGGGGACCAAATTAAAAAAATTATTTTTTAAATGCAATTTTTTTTTAAATTTGGGGGGAGAGGAGACCATGGCCACCTGGTCCCCTGCCTCCGCCTCTGCTAGTACCGATAAGCACTCCTAGATGCACATATCCATCGAGATCAAGGACATTATCTGCTTGTATTCTCATCTGAACTATAGCTCATGTAGGAATACAAAACTTATTTGAGGGGAAGTGAAAATTTGATTTTCGATATTTGAGGAAGTGCGCCCGAGTCTCAAGGTAAAATCTTAAATAAAAAAATCATGTCAAAAAAATGTTACACCAATGGAGGTAGGGCATATCTAGAAATGCATGCATCATTGGTTGTATATAATTTTCGCAGTGAAACACTACTATATACATTATGTAACTATTTCGATACAAAATTAGGTTTACTCCCTAAAAAATTAAATCTAGAAGTTTAGAGTTTATCTCCATATATTTTTTCTTTCATGATGTTTAGTGAACTGGAAAAACAACTTATTTAATTTTGCAATAGGTATTATCAAGATTGTACATAATGGAGATACATGCTGAATGGGGTTTTGATAGCTAATGAAATCATTCATTCAGCAAAAAAATTCAGAAGAAGGGGCCATTGTTGAAAGTAGATTTTTCTAAGGCGTTTGACACTATAGACTTAAAATTCTTACTAGCTTTGATGGAAATACTGAGATTTTGCAGCATATGGGTAGTATGGATAAAAGCATGTATTACTACACCATATGCTTCAATTTTAATAAATGGTAGTTGTGCAAATGAGTTTAAACTGTGTAGAGGCTTGAGGCAAGGAGATCCACTCATTCCTTTCCTCTTCTTCATAGTGGCAAAATGTCTCAACCTTTTGATAAACAGAGCTGTAAGTATTGGGAAATTATATGACCTCAAATGTGGTCTCAGTATTTCTCACATCCGGTACGCTGATTATACACTGCTATTTGATAAATGAAGAAAGGACAATGTATTTGTGATGAAAGGAGTGCTGAGGATCTTTGAACTTGTCTCTGGATTGTCTATTAATTTCTCAAAGAGTAGCTTGTTCGGGATTAACACCAAATCTGAAGAACTAAGAAGCCATGCTAGACTGCTACAATGCAAAACTACATCATTCCCTTTTACATAAACCGAAAAATGTTTTTTTTAATTTTTTTTTGTCTCTGGCCAGTTAAAATCTTCGAAAATCGCCGGATACATGATAGTTTAAGATGCAGCGCAGCCTTAGACAAAGGGGGAGTACCATTGGGGCCCAATCCGAGAAGAACAAGGGCCTAGAATGATGTATTAGAGAAGGTAAAGAAAAGGATCAACTCTTAGAGCAACAAGTTTTTATCACTGGCTGGAAAAGTGACTCTCTTAAAATCTGTTCTGGCATGTCTTCCGGTTTATTTGTTTCTATATACAGAGTCCCTAAAACAATTGTGAAGGCTATGGAAAAACTTATGTCTAACTTTATTTGGTCACAAAGTCAATCAAGTAGATGATCTATTCATTGGATTAGCTGGAGACAAATGTGCAGGAGAGTGGATGATGGTGGTTTGGGGCTACGGGACCTGCAATATATGAACAAAGCCCCCTATCTAAGTAGCAATGGTGTATGAGAATCGATCTAGATAACTTATGGAGCAAAATCATTCGCTGAAAATATTTTCAGCAATCAAACTATCTCAGCAATCAATCCCTGCTCACTATGCCAGATAGCATTTTCAACTGTTGGCAGGATATATGGAAAGATGCAACAGAAGATTGGTTCCAAAGCAAAATCAGCTTAACCACCAAAGAAGGGGATAAGACCTTATTCTGGAGATATGACTAGACAGGTAGAGGGTGTTTGGCTTTGAAATATCATTAGCTATATAAACTGAGTACTCATAAGCACTCCGCAGTTGCAAAAATCATCTATATGTGTTAGGATTTAATTTCCGGACCCGACCCGACACTACATCCACTAGTATGATATTGTTCGCTCTGGGCAAAAACCCTCACGATTTTGCTCTTGGGGTTTTACCCTCAAAAGGTCTCTTACTAGTGGATTTGTGTTCTAATATATATAAGTCCATCAATTTCTTAGTTTGCAACCCGCGTGGGACATTTTTTGCTCAACAATCATCCCCGCGAACAAAGGTGCCACCGGTGCCCCCTTCAAAGCAAGGATTCACCCCTTAGAACAAATTGGAGATTCCTCCCCTAAACGAGGGACCATCGGCGACCTCTTAATAAATTGTCCATTCCGGGACTAAATCGGGGAGGAAGTCTATTCAATTTACTGAATTTCCTCGACTAATAATACAATTGGTATAGTACAAAATCGAAATCTGAGCAAAACAATTGCTCCTACTAATTTTAATTTAACAACTAACTGTCTAATAAAAATATAGTAATAAATCTACAAGTATAAACTTGAGATCCAAGACTATATTCTAATTTCGAGTGTGAATGAAAAATGCAGATTTAAAAGAATTCAATGTTCTTATGGAATTAACAACTTTGTAAACGTTTTGAAAAACAATGAAAATTGTGAAGAATTTTGATCTAAAACAGAGAAGTTCCGGTAGATTTAGTCAAGAAATAGACTAAATTCTAGTTGAAACTTAGATGAATATGAGTTGAGAAATGAGATTGGAAGTTGAAGTGAGAGAATAATTGAGAGAATTCGAGAACCAAGGAGGAGTTCTGGAAGAAAAATGAATGAATTGTTTGTATTTTCGATGAACAGATGGTATTTATATTTTACTAGCTTTAATCTTGTTCGTTAAATTTATCGATCGGACGGCTAGTTTATTGTTCTATTAGTTGACAAGGTCATCAAAGTTATGGCCGTTGGATGAGTTTTTGCACACAGACGGCTGGATCTCGTTGAAGATAATCGAGGCGCGGATTTTTCGGATCACCGTCGGATCTGACGTCAAAAGGACGGATGGATTTCTTTGTTCTGCTCGAGATTAGCTTCCAATAGTATCCGTAGGATTAGAAAGAGAACAGACGGCCGAGACGTGTTTTTCTTATCGAGGTAACAGCCTTTACTCGCGTCCGTTGGATCAGGCTGGAGACAAGGGCCATGATTAGGCGCACAGTTCGAGAAGTGGACTTTGAATTCGTCTGTCCGATGGTTTAGCTTCAATGGCTGTGATCTGATCTTGGTAAAGAGACATTGATGTCTCAATCCGAGTCGGTTTATCTTCAACCGTTGGATGTAAAGTGTATCGACGATTACGGTTTCTTGGACCAGCCATTGGGCTTACGAAGTGCAGATCAATTTTCCAATGAATCGACTTTAGCAAGAACGGACCAACGGGTTTAATTAGTACAAAACCCAACAAGCAAAACGGGCTCAATTATTACAAAACCCATACAACGAATAAATGGCCCAATTTGATCAAAGTGCAACATTTGTGATCGGGCCACTACCCATTAAGTCAGAACATCAGTTTTAATAAACGGCCTTAAATTTACCTATTTCAAGAAATTGTTTTGTTAATTAATTTTAATAATTTTATGAGTTTGCAATTTCAATTTCTAACATTCTCCACCTTGAAGTTGTAAACTTAACTTCAAAGTAAGTTAATGGCTACAAAGGGTTAAGAATCCCTCATAGCTTATCAAGAAATTAAGCAATACCAAGCAAATATATTATGGCCAAAGATTTCATAGTTAAATTCCAGAATTCAAGTTGTTTATGTAATCTCACAGATCTATAATAATCAGACTCAAAAGGAATTAGAGTTCTAAGAAAAATCGTAGCAAAGCTAGATAATTCAAATCCAATTTTATTAAGTAGAATATTTTCATTATTTGAAGTAGTACATTTAAGTTTCTGAGAAATATTATTTCGACAATTTAATGAAGTAGAAGAGTTCGAATTTATTAAAATTTGATTAAAAATATTATGAATTTCTTTAACGTTTTTAGATATCTCTATTTGAGGATTTTGTTTTTGAGGCTCAACCTTAAAACGTGTAGAATTAAATGATTTTTTTATTAAAAGGATTTATTTTATGAGACTCTACCTTAATTCGTGTAGAATTAAATGATTTTTGATTAAGAGAATTTATTTTATATGGCTCCACCTTAATTTGAGTAGGATTGAATAAGTTATTATTTTTAGTTATCAAGTTTTTAGGGATATATTTAATATTAGTTGATTTTTGATATTCAGTTTTTTCTTTGGATTTGTAGGAGTATGAATAGGAGATGATTGAATGAAATTACAACTTTCAATTTGACCACGAAATATTCCATCCAAGGTATATAAACGATTTTTTCTAATGCCATTTAGAACAGGTTTGTTATTTTTAAAGACAATTAATTTTTCATTCTTTCCTACAAATGAACACCCTAATTCTTCTAAAGCACCTAAGGAAAGCAGATTTCGTTTTAAATCCGGAACATATCTTACATTCGTTATCTTTACATTTCTGTTACCTAAAACTAACAAGTTAATGTTACCTATTCCTTCTATTTTGTATATGTTTTGATTTCCCATGTATACTAAACCCTTTTTAGTTTGATCTAAATTTTCGAACCATTCTTTATGGGGGCACATATGATATGTGCATCCACTATCTAAGACACAATCATTTCCTAAAGATTCATTTGTAACAATGAGGGCTTCTGATAAATAAGAGGATACAAAAAGCACTTCACTATCATTTTCACTATTATTAATTTGTGGAGTTGTAATTATATTTGATTCTGCAGATCGTTTTTCTTTGTATTTTAGCCTATATCAATTTGTGATAATATGTCATAATTCTTTACAGTATCTACAATACTCCTTTTTCATTTAGGTGCCATGAGGATACATCTCCATTATTGGTATTTGATTTGCTACTTTGGTTTTGGGTATAGGTTTTAACATGTTGACTACTTGATTCTGATTTTGTGTTTACATAAATGCAGTTGTTGAATATCTCAATGATTTAATTTCTTGTTCTCTATCCTTGAGTCCGGTTATTATAGTTTCTAAATCAGGTACAATTTTAGCATATTTGTGTGCATTTTTTACTATATTATAGTCTTCAGTTACATAGTTGAATAATATCATAGATAAACAATCATCATCCAACTCATGGTTCGTCCCTTTTAATGTTTGAGTTAATTTGAAAAATTTATCTAAATTATCTTCTATAGATTTTAAATGGTCCATTTTGTAGGAGAATAGGGAACCCTTTATTTTGATTAGATTTGGTGCAGTTTTTGATGCATATATTGAATTCAATTTATTCCAGACTATCAACGCATTTTCTTCCTTAATGTCTATTTTTTGAAGTACATTATCTGATAAATTAAGTATAAGTAAAATATATGCTTCTTCTTTGATTTCTTCAGCATTATTTTTGGGCCCTTCAGGCCAATCTTTTAAATCTTCTCTTAATGCATAATGTACTTTATTATGTGATAATAAAGCTTTCATTCTTCTAGACCAACTTTCAAAATCACCCTTACCATCAAACATAGATAGTTCTACCCTTGTATTCATTTTGTTAAATTTGATTTAGAGTTAATAATGAATTGGTTATATCAAGTTTCGAATATTTTAAGGACTTTTATATAATTTCAATTTTAGGTTTTAAATATATATACTTTAATTTTGCGGTTTTATTAAAAAAATAAAATTTGATTAGTCACGATCTTATAATTTTACCAAGTTATGAGAGTTTATGAAAATTTGAAGTGGATTAAATCTGTGTTCAAAGCCTAATTGCAACAAACAATATATGTAAACGGAGTAGGTGGGAAAACAGATAATTATTTTTATAACTTTGTTTTCTAAAGTTCCCTAAAACATCTATTGATTTTAACAAGTGTAATTACAGATAAC
Source organism: Pinguicula moranensis (assembly GCA_028565015.1). NCBI lineage: Eukaryota > Viridiplantae > Streptophyta > Magnoliopsida > Lamiales > Lentibulariaceae > Pinguicula > Pinguicula moranensis. The sequence goes on along the minus strand of JAOWBN010209829.1, from coordinate 3,928 downwards.
AAAATTGTTTAAGTACAAGAAATAAACAGTAACAAAAAGAACTACAAACAATTAACAGTAAGATGCAAGAATTAACGGAAAAATAAGCACTAAAACAGATTTGAGCAATTAGGTGGTTCCACTTTTAACAAATTACCAATTCAAGTAATGGACACAACCGTTTAATAAAGCGAGTAAAATAAATGCAAACAGTATGAAATATATCACGACAAAAAAATAGAGAATTAACGTAATAAAGACTTAAATAGATTCTTGAAATTTACGTGGTTTAAAGTACCAAGATTAGTAAATTTATCATATGAGATAGGTCGAAAAAATGGTATGGCAGTGTGATTAAGAGAACACTGATTTTACCTCTTTCAGCTTTATTGGTTGAAGTCGATTAGATCCGGCAAGTTCCACCCTCACCGCACCACTTGTTAGGATTTAATTTCCGGACCCGACCCGACACTACATCCACTAGTATGATATTGTCCGCTCTGGGCCAAAACCCTCACGGTTTTGCTCTCGGGGTTTTACCCCCAAAAGGCCTCTTACTAGTGGATGTTGTGTTCTAATATATATAAATCCATCAATTTCTTAGTTTGCAACCCGTGTGGGACATTTTTCACTCAACAATATGTTTCATGGAGTGATCAACTGGGAACTTATATTTAGACTACTATTGTGAGGCAGTGAGACAGATCAGCTACACGATATGAAATCAACAATATCGGATGAGTTTACTCAATTAGAGGGAAAGGATACGTGGAGGTGGATGGGGGAACCTTCTTGTAGGTTTACAATTAACTCTGCTTAACGCGTTCTATTATCTGGCAACTATCATATTGATGAGCAAAATAAGAATCTAGTTGCTATTTGGTGTAAGATTTTCCCAAAGAGGGTCCAATTATTTGCTTGGAGGTTGTTGCAAGATATGATTAAACAACTGATAACTTCTTAAAACGTGGTATGTGCTTGGAAATAGCTGTTCAAAGGTGTAGTGTAGTAACCACTGAAATAGTTGATGTGGACTAACCACTGAAACAGTTGATCACATTTTTATAGAGTGCTTTAATGCCTGGGAATTGTGGGGTGCAGTGTACACCTGGTTTGGCTTGACATATATAGGACATAATGATAAGCAGCTACATTTTAACACCCATATGGGATAGATCAGGTTAGGGTCTGATTTGTGGAAGGTAGTGTGGTAGTTTGTTGTCTGGTGTATTTGGAAAGAAAGGAATTGTATACGCTGGGACACCGAAGGAGATGAGACACAACCATTTGGCATGATACAAGTCTGTTTATGGCGGTGGAGGAAGGCTCATAACCAAATATGCAATGGAAGATCCCTGGGAGACTAGATCAAAAGCCCAACTTCATGCAGCAACCTGGTTTTCCTTCAGCTAAACAACATGTTATCTTATTCTCACTTATGAGAACTAGCTTTCCCACTCATTGTAGTTGGCTGTCCTGTTGGTTTCAGCTAGATGTAGTTTCTGGAGATCTTGTACCTCTCCGGCTCTCCCATGAGAGAGGAGCTGCAAAGTGAAGGCTTTAGCCTTTTGGCCATTTAATTTAAGCAAATTCACTTATAAAAAGAAAGAAAAGATTGTACATAATGGGAGACAAATACAAACTGGGGGATGAGATAATTTTTTAATATAATATGTATATACAAAAAACAATTAGGGCTGGGCGGCCGCCCCCGCCAGCCTAGCTCTCCTCTTGGGTATGGGCTATGGCTCATAAAATTTTCGACCATTCCAATTATTTTTCACAACAATTTCTCCATTTGAACATTTTAAGTGGTTATTGTCAAGCGATTGCGGGAATCTACAAATCTCTAATAGATGTATCATGTATGATCAAATCTTTGATATTTTACATATTCCCAAAAAATAATTTCAGGGTACCCCCAAAATTTATTTTAATCCTAAATTTTATGTTGAATCTTTTCGTGTTTGTGTCGGTTCCCAACATTACCTAAGTTGGAAGCAAAACCAATTTGAAGGACTGAAACCATCTGTTTTTGCTCCAATCCCACATTTTGAGTAATCTGAATTGAAGGCTCTTAAATTATGAATCCGGCTTTTATCCATGCAAGGTGAGAACGAAAAACTAGTAAAGAATCTTTATAACTTTTTGGTTGCCTTTTCATGGAGAAACAGTAAAGGGCTTTGATAACCACCAGATTCTGAAAGTTCACGTGGTTATAAATAGCTTGTTTTTGAGTCGGAGGAAACCAGTTACGAGTGAAAACGAAATGAGATGGTGAATTGGCTTCTTTCCCTATGAGAAAGCCACCACAACTATTTTAGATCAAGTAATCAATGAACAAAATCCCAGTGCAAGAAAGAAATTACTTTACTTTCGCACTCCCTTTTGAATTATTATCACTTCAGATAGATCTTGGGGATTCTAGTTATCTAACGATGTCTAGTTCGTTGAACATATATTTAGCCTTCCATATCTTGTTTGTGAAGTTCAAAGAACGTTAAAAGCAACACGAGAGAGGACTCTTGGATGTAGTTATTATTGCTTTTCTCAGGAGATGCCTTGTTTCCTTTATTGTTTGAGAGAACAATTCAGAACAATTTTCTCTTCTTGTTCATTCATTTGTTTGTGGTTTGTACATATCTTTAATAGGAATCTAGTCCAGGCAATTAAGGAAGGGAATTAATTTAATGTGGAAATGATCAATCTTGTGAATCCTTTCATTTTACAATGAGTAATCTATTCCCTTAATTATCTTGCCTTAAATAACACCCATCAAGTTGAATTGGAGGGTATTCGATTCTTAACTTGCACAACACAATTTTGAATGTCCAGTTAAGGCTGCCATTGTTAGGATACAATCTAACTGTTCCTCAGAGCGTACAAATGGTAGTCTTACACATCTTTCTTCCAATTTCTTTTTGATAAAGTATCGGTCTACTTCTACATACTTTGTCCGATCATTTTGTACTCGATTCTCAGAGGTAATGATCAAAGCCTTGTTATCGCATAACTGGCACGCTCCTATCACAGGGTATCCGAGTTCAGCTAGCAACTTTCTCAGCAAAAGGATCTCAGTGAGTCCCCGAGCTACTCCTCGAAACTCAAGCTCATCACTGGTTAGAGCTTCCACCTTTTGTTTCTTGCTCCTCCAAGTGACGAGATTTCCATCTGCAATGGACCTCTGATCAACTGGATTTCCTGCCAAGTCTGCATCAGTGTATTTCTGGACTTCAACATAGTGTCCTGGCCCGCCAGAAACCCGGGCCCTTGGCCCTTCCGGCGGGCTAACCGGCCCAGCCCTCCGGGCCAACCCCGGCGGGTTCCGACGTGGTTCCAGCACGGTTGGCCCTCCGGGTCAATGATTTTTTTCTTTCAATTTTGTCATTTTTTTCATTCCGTCTAACGAAAATTATAATTAAAAAATTAATCTTATAAATTTTATAACAACTAAATTTATCAATCTTTTACCAAATTACAAATTTTATAAATGTAAATATAAATAGTTGACAAGTTTATATAAATAACGTTTATATTTTATCGTTAAGGGTTATTATTTATGTTTTTGGGTTTAACTTTAATAATTATATATGTTTAATAATTTATAAATAAGCTTATATAAAAATTATAATTTATTTAAATGTTATAAATCATATAAAAGTTATAGTTGATATAAAAGTTATAGTTTTTATAAAAGTTATAGTTAATATAAAAGTTATAGTTTATTTAAAATTTATATATTTATATAAAAGTTAAAGTTTATTTAAAATTTATAAGTTGATATAAAAGTTATAGTTGATATAAAAATTATAGTTTATGTAAGAGTTATAATTTATTTATAAAAAATTATATTCATAATTTTTTATATTTAAGGACTAGGGTTAGATTTAGGGTTAGGGTTTAAGTTTATATAATATTTTAAAATTTATAAGTTTTATAGGGTTTAGGA
>JAOWBN010209818.1:0-14031 GCA_028565015.1 Pinguicula moranensis | reverse complement strand
CAAATTTGAAAAGTTCACAGGTTTTATTTTTTAAATAATTATATATATTTTATTTTTTAATATTTTATTGAATCGCACTCCCTCAACATAAAAAATAATATTTTTATCCCTCAAAATAATATTTTTATTAAAACAGTCCCTATTTCAAATGGCAAATATAAAAATTAGTTTACCCAATTCACTGAAAAAGAATTGGGCCAATGTCCAGTCCAAGGAAAGGACTATGCATTTGGACATAATAAGTAAAATACAGTAAATTATAAAAATACTATCTTAAAAAAAACTTAAATAATAAAATAATTAAAAAGCAAATCTACTATAAAGTTATAAAATAAAAATAAATTAAAGAATGTGATGTGGCCGTGCCGGGAATAGGGTTACTGGTGATCACTGATCAGGCACGCCCGACACGTTCACTTGACTTGACCGGAGGCCGAGCAACCCGGGCCTCCCGTTTGACCGGCTGATCATTCACGCTAATCTCCGCCGTCGTATCGTCCTAAAGCCCCTGACGCTGAAGATGGACTTCAATTTCATTTCTTCTTCTTCCACAGTACACCTCAACATCGGTAACTCTTTATTTCGCTCTTTTGATTTCTGCGTGTGCGTCTGTGATGGTGGTGTAAAGGGGCGTAGGGGTTGAGGCGTAAGCTTTCACTTTGATGCGTTGGAAGGTGTAATTATTTATGGAATTGTTGTTTTACGATGAGATTGCTTAATTGTTTTCTTTTCTCAAACATGCTGTTTGGGATTGTATGCCATCAATCACGAATGTCTTATAAGCTTGCTATTGTTTCTACAGCTGCCTAGGTGACGCAAATTAATTCCTTTGCACTTTGCAGGATAAATTGATTTTTCAAACCATCAATTTTCTTAGAAATTTAGAATGCATAGGATGTAATGTAGTTGGTCCATACTCCCACCTTTATTGATCAGTCCCTGGCTTTCTTTTTTCATTCTTGAATGTGATGCTGAGTTGTCAAAAAACACAATCTTTTTTTGCATGATTCCTCCAACTCAACTTGATATTGCTTGTGGAAATTGCCTGTAGAATGAATTTAAGAGAATCTGTTTCATATTATCTGAGAATTAAACATTCATTGGCATACTATGCTTTCCACGTGTAGATCCAGTAATATAAAGGATGTTTTGTTCTTTTGCAGGGGGGAAAAAGTTTTGCACAACAGTAGATACCTTGACTCAGCGCGAACCGGATTCGATGCTTGCAGCGATGTTCAGCGGTCGCCATACCCTCTCTCAAGCCACTAATAAGGTGGATACACAGAAATGTATACAAAGTGTTGTATTGAAGATTTTTTTTTTCTCTGGAAAAAAGTATTTTTAGTACTCCCATCGTTTTCAAATATGTTCAAGAATAACTGAAGGAGTTATGCATCAAAGGTCTGTAAGAATAGTTTCTTGTTTCTTGTTTGAGTGAATTGGTGGTTACCACAGCTAGACAAAAATATATGTTCCATTTCTTAGGCATACCTGAGTTTTACTTTTATATTTATTCAAAAATGGAATGCTTAATATAAGAAGTGCTACATATCTTTTTATTTGTAAGTCATCCATGTGTTTTAAACTGTATGCTGATATTGTTGCAGGGTTATGTTTTTGTTGATAGGGATGGAAAATATTTCCGGCATATTTTGAATTGGCTGCGGGATGGTGTAGTCCCTACATTGAAAGATTCTCAATACCAAGAGATTCTACGGGAAGCTGAGTATTACCAGCTTCTTGTGTGCAACTTTCCTCTTCTTAAACCTTTCTATATCATGTCTTGCTCTTATACTGGTTCCTAGGCTAATTAACGTTATTACCTTTTGAGCTTAACTAGCCCTCCAATTTTACATGTGAAAGAACAATGTGTTATTATGCTATCCCTCCCCTCATATGTGTGCATATATGTGTTGTGTAATTCAATTACCTAATCCAGTCGTTCTGAAGTTATTTTCCCCTTTATTACATTTTGTTTTGGACCTAAAAAACAATTATGTCATAAAGGTTATGGAGAAGAAAAGATTAAGTCTTCTCCTCATTAGAGGGACTTGATCATGAGCGTGTTGAACACTTATCTTGTGCAGGATTTTTTTTTTGATCGGGTTATCTTGCGCAGGAATTGACTTGTATTTCTTACACATTTGTTGCTAGAGAATAGCCTGGAAGTGCCAATATATCTGTTTCTCTTAGAGCATTGCCTGGAAGTGCTCTAACTTTTCGATATTATATATTTGGACATATTGATACTTTTCTACATCTATTAAAACCAAGCCAAATTAAACCAAACATTCCCAGTAAATTCAGCCCGTAACCGAAAGCTGCAGCCTATTAAAACAAAATTTGTATAATTGAGTTGATTGTGCTTCCATTAAAATTCAATTTCACGATAAATTGCAGCCTCAACTTGTATTAACTTTCTCCTTCCCTTTCTTTCATTATAAAATAGAAGAATCGGGTGATGCAATGAAACTACTGGATTGGCAAAACTATACCTACCAGAACTATATCTGAAGTGATCTGCTCTTGCATAATCGCAGGGATTGATTGATGAAATTAGATCATCATTGAATAAGAGGAAGGAGGAAGAGCAGATAGGTACCGAACTAACCCGCATTGATGTCATTAAATGCACACAGTCTAAGAGTGTCAGATTTCGAGGAGTCAATCTTTCAGGCCTTGATCTTTCTAAACTGGTATTATTTCAATACATTTCTGAATGACTTTACTAGGGGTTTCTATGATTCTTTTCTTTGCATCATGGTAAGCACAGAGAAATACATAGAAAGGGCGTGGTGGTAGTGGTATGATTTGATTCAATTCCTCTGCATGAAATTGATGTATTGCTGACTACTGTGATACTTAGGAACTGTAATGTTTTCAGGAACTCCGTCTGTGAACTCTTAATGTAACCCTGATAACTGATCAGATTGTCTTGTTTTCCCTGACAACTCACTCTGGTTTATGAGAAATTAGGAAACTATGTGCATGGTTTGCTTATTTACTTATGATTTGTGTTATATCCTAATTCCTATAACCGAATACTGAAGTGGCTATCAATTAATAAATCAGTTCATGGTTCGAAGATGTGACAATATGAAGCATTTCTAGTTATTTGTCTTCACAAAATGCAGGATCTATCAGAGGTTGACTTCAGTTATGCATGTCTAAAGAAAGTTCTTTTTTCGCGTGGAAATCTTCAATGTGCCAAATTCAAGGTAATTACTCTTTTATCTTTTGCTATGTCATGGTTCATCATATAGCTTCCCATCCTAGCATTTATGGCAAATAACTGAAGATCTTAGGTTGAAACTATTATTGGCTCAATTGTTGTGAAATTATCCTACGGTGATTTCAAGTCTAGATTATCATAATGTCGTTATTCAGATTGTTATCTAGAAGATCGCGTTCCACCCCAAAGTACGAAATATTTTCAAAATTGCGTGTCAAGTGAATGAAATAGTCTCAGTTTAAGGATTGGACTGGTTCACATTCTATCTCAGTGTTCATTTGCATTACAATTTTTTTTTATGTTGATGTATCAGCTTGTTTTTGTAGTTAAGTAGATTCATTAGCTTGTAATATTCGATTAATTGTGTCTTGACTAGTTCGCCCAGCTTATTGTTACTTTAGCACTACATATTGTACATATAGCTATGTTATGAGGCTTTTCTACAATTCATCTCATTGGAACACTCTAATTTGAAATAGGACGTGGATGCTGAGGCCTCCATATTTCACGACGCCACTTTGAGGGAGTAAGATACCTCTCATTCTCTTGTAAATGATTTCTAATTTACCTTTACATATGTAATATTTTTTTCTTGTTTGTGGAAGATGTGAATTTACGGGAGCTAATCTTCGTGGGGCAGTCTTAGCTGGGGCCAATCTTCAAAGTGCAAATCTACAAGGTGATTTTGTCTTCAATGTTTCATGTTTTTCTCAATTGGAAATTAGTACTCAAAAAGGGATTCACAAGTAAACGCATTTTATGAAAATAATTCACTCAAGGATTGCTATGTTATCTATTAACCGAATCCCACTTTGCGTGTCTTTGATTTTGCCCCTACTTTCCATCATTAACATCATTTACTTGAAATGAAATTAGGTTTAGACAATGAAAACTTGTTTATTAAATTAAGGCCCTTGGGTATATATTCCTATTTTGCAAATAGGTCTATAGACTAGTTAAATAACTACTAACAAATACCAACACTCTTTGTTAAGGTATACTAACAAATAGTAACAAATGTTGGTATTTTGCAAATAGGTCTATATTCCTATGTTGGCAATATCAAATGATGTTGGTATTTGTTAGTAGTTACTAACAAATACGAACTCAACTTCCATACCAACAGCTTTAGTAGTCAAATGTTCAACTTCTTCTTGATGAAGAACCTTTCAATCTCCACATGCTTGGTCCTGTCATGTTGCACCGGTTGTTGGCAATATTGATCGTTGACTTGTTATCACACCACAACTTCATCCGGGGCCCTTGGTTCATCTTGAGCTCCACCAGCATGAATCTCAACCAGATCATCTTTGCAACACTCAGGGTCATAGTTCTGTACTCTGTTTCAGTTGTGGAATGGACAATCACTGGTTATTTCTTACTCTTCTAGGAGACCAAGTTGCCTCCTACGAACATGCAGTATTTAGATGCGGGAGCGCAAGGGCGCATAGGAGCGCCGCTGGAGCACGCCGGAATGGAAGCTGAGTTCGTGGCGTTGAACAGTCAGAACTCTGAATTGTTGCTGTCTGTTTTTCTGTTCAAAGGAGCGACGCCGTGATAGTTCTGTTCAATTCCTGTATTAGCTATGGTTTCGCGCTTCAACAATCGAACTCTGTTGCTGTCTGACTGTCTGTTTTTCTTTCATTTTTTTTGGTTTCTTTAGTTTCCTTGCTTTCGCTTTCTTTTCCGTGTTTCTTTTCAATTTTTTCCTTTTTCGTGCATTAAATTTTTTTATTGCTTTTCAAACAAAAAAGTAAATATTTTTATATTTCCATTGTATTTTTGTTTATAATAATAGCAAGAAATTGGCACTAAGTATTATTAAGAGCTTCGGTGAACAATAACCTAGATTAAAAATAAAACCTATATAAAATTATATTTTCATTCTTAAGCTTTTATAAGATTGTATTCATGAAGTATAAATATTTAATTTTTTGTAAATAAATTATTTTATATTAATTTTGGATGGATAATTATATAAATAAGGAATATATATATATTTTTAAAAAATTAAAAAAATTGGGGCGCACGCCTCGTCGCTTCGTCACCCCCGCCTAATTTTTAGCCGATCGCCCCAGTGCGCCCGTGCCCTAACAACATTGGGCTCACCATACTCACAATAAAGGATCAGTGTTATTGGGGGCGCGCGAGGTGCACGGGATATCGCCCCCAGGTGGCTGTTGCGAGCGATCTACCAGGAGCGCACTGGGGCTCGCGGGGCGCATTAGGCGCACAAGCAAGAAACAATCTTTTTTTTAGATAGTCCCTTCAGCTCTATCCCCGTCAGTTGTACTAAAAGGTGCCAAAAGGGTTCTTTTTGAGGGGTTCGTATTGTTGTTAATTGGTTAGTGAGCTCGCTCCATGGCCGCGTCGCCCCGCGCCCCTAACTACATTGCAAAGGATATGTCTGGACGAGTGTGGCTCAGATATATCAATCGGCTCACTAATCTATGGTACCTCTCCTTGTCGACCTGCTCACCTGCCTATGCACTCAGCTTTGACTTCTGATCAGTAGGCGAACTAGCAACATACCTATCTCCTTGAGCAAGTCTAACACATCTTTCCTTTGGGACAGAACGATTTCCTTTGGCTCATGAGCCACCTCAATCTCAAGGAAGTTGCCTTCACCTCAAACTCCTTACATAGTCTCACATTCAATCTCACAATCTCATCCTCATCATTACTCGTGATGATCATATCTCGTCCACATCCACTACAAGTATCGTGATATGAACTCCATCTCATATGAAGAACACAGTATGGTTGACATTGATTTGCTGATACCCCATGCCAAACATAGCCTTCGTGAGCCTGTCAAACCAAGCTCGAGGAGATTGTTACAATCCATATAGCGACTTCTTGAGCCTGCAAACCTTACTATCCATTTGGCTGGTGCCAAAGGCAGGTAAAATCTCCATGTATACCTCTTCCAACTAATGACCATGAAGAAGTGCATTCCTCACGTCGAGTTAGTGTAGTTTTCACCCCCTCATTTGTTGCTAGGGAGACCAGAGTTATGGCTGTGCTCATCTTTGCCACTGGTGCGAAGGTCTCATCATAGTCAATGCCATTGGTCTGACTGTATCCCTTCGCTACCAACTGAGCCTTATAGCGCTCAACACGGCCCTCTGGGTTTTGCATCATAGTGAAGACTTATTTGCATCAATTGCCTTATCCGGTGGTAGTGATATTAGTTGTTAGATTTTGTTATTCGCAAGAGCCTCAAGTTCTTCTAGCATGACTGCTCTCCACTTCGGGTCTTCCTTAGCCACCTGCCAATACTTAATAATAGAGATAATGTCCAAAGATGCAATGAATGTTCCATGTCAAGGTGATATATGAGAGTAAGAGACAGAATTAGCGACATCATGTGGGAACGCATATCGGTTAGGTACCCTCGCATTGCTGCTAGCAGTCCGCCTTACCGGTTGGAGAGTGAGAGTAGGAACAAGAATCATCACCTGAGGAATCTAGGTCTATGGTAGATGCTGAAGGTGAAGGTGCCTTCGGAGTTGAGGCAGGCAAGGACACGGGACGTGGTGATGCTGGAGCACCCGAGCCAACCGAGCCATATGATATTGATGAGGCCAACCTATCTGATTTCACCTTGATTATGCTTGATTGTTATGAAATGCGGACATGGGTAAGCATGAGAGATGAACATGTGAAGATGGTTGTGGACATTGCCCTTAATTCGCCCATGCCATATATATTGAGTCTTATTGTTTGAGTCTTTGAATTAGTTAGTAGTCAAATAAATACATGTCATTTCCTATTTTAGGGGATCATGCATTTGGTGGGTTTTGACTCCAAAACATGACTATTCTTTCGGTCAATGATAGTGAGTTTGATGTTTAAAATTCGGTCAAGGAGTTTTAGTTCAAACTCTTTCATTTTTGTCATGTATTTTGGTTTTTATTCATAGATTTAGGTTGATCGTTTGTTTTAGGACTTATATAGCTTGGGTTGTGAGCTATAGAAAAGGCATTGAATTGATATATACAAAACACCAAACCTTAGAGAAATTTTTTTCACCCCTTTCTTCCCCTGCAACTTTGAATCAACGCTCCTAGTACAATCACTATACTAGCCGACATTAGTTGGTATCAGAGCTTCAACCAACTTTCTTGGACGTGTTCTATCATCAAAATGGCCGGAGGACGAGGTTGAGGTCGCCGTGGCACTAATGGAGACGGACCATCCCAAGCTCGTGATGAAAGAGAATAGTTGATTGATGATTTGCAAAGACAAGTAGCAGAACTAACCCAACTCTTGTCTGCGCAAAGCCATAGGGATCTTGATGCTTCTAGTCATGATTCTTACTCCACATTCTACAATTCATACTATGCTCGAGGCCAAAGACACCATGGCCGTGAAGAACTCTAAAGAGCTCTTGAGTACTAAGTTGAACTACCCAATTTCTCTAGAACGTTGCAAGTTGAAGGATTTGTGGATTGGATTAATGAAGTGGAATGTATTTTCGAATTCAAGGAGGTCCAAAATGATATGAAGGTAAAGCTTGTTGCCATCAAACTCAAGGGCCAAACTTCAGCTTGGTGGGAGCAAACCAAACACTCTCAAGAGAGGCAAGGCCAAACCGAGATCACCAATTGGGAGAAAATGAAGCAGAAAATGAGGAGCCATTCCCTTCCTTTTGGCTACACTCAATCTTCGTATCAACGCCTTCATACGTTGAGACAAAGCACAAGGAATGTTGAAGAGCACACAAAAAATTTTACCAAATGATTGCCTTGAATGACTTGCCCGAGTCCGAAGAACAATTGGTGGTTAGATACATTTGTAGCCTACGCCAATCCATCCAAGATGCGCTGATCCTACAATCTATATGGGGAGTTTTGAGGCATATCAACGTGTCTTGGCTGTTGAGAAGCAACTAAATCAAAGGCCATGAACCCGAAGCCGAGCTTCCTGGATAGTTTAGCCTCAAGGAGGCCACCTCAGGATTCACGTCCTAGCCAGAGACCACCACAAGGCAACACTAACATTTCTACTATTAAGTGTTTTCGTTGTGGTGAACATGAACACAAATCTAGTGAGTGCAAGAAACTCGCTAGCTCAAAGGGAAAGAACTTGTTGAATGAGGACCACCATGGAGATGATGAGATGGAAGACTCGATGTATGATGAAAATGATGAAGAAATGGATGATGTATTGTATGGAGATGGCCGTGAGACCTTGGTGGTTAGAAAGAGTCTCTTGACGCGGATGAGACCTAGGACGATTGGTTAAGGACCAACATCTTACACACCACTTGCAATATTAATGACAAGGCGTGTAAGATGATCATTGATAGTGGGAGTTGTGAGAATGTTGTGGTCGAGGGGGCTGCCTGCAAATTGAATTTGAAGACCGAGAGCCACCCCAAGCCATACAAGTTGTCTTGGCTAAACAAAGGTAGTAAGGTCACGATTAACAGATGTTGCTTTGTATCCTTTTCCATTGTCAAGAAATATTTTGACAACGCATGATGTGATGTTGTAGCCATGGATTCTTGTCATTTACTTTTGGGAAGACTGTGGCAATATGTTTGTGGAGTGATGCACCATGGAAGAAAGAACACTTATTCCCTTAGCATCAATGGGAAGAAGGTTTTGTTGGCACCACACTGGAAATGACCTATTCCTACTCCGGTCAAAAAGAATACTTACCTTCCTTCTATTTTAGATTTATTGATGAAATGAAAGAAGGCCCCATGGGGATCATTCGGCCAAGGAAAATGCAAATCTTCCCATGGATGTGCAAAGATTGTTAGTCGAGTTTGTGGAATTGATGCCCGAGGAACTACCATCCGGATTACCTCCCATGAGGGACATCCGACATCAAATTTATCTTGTTCCTGGATCAAGCTTGCCCAACCAACCATCCTACCGCCTTAGTCCAAAGGAGGTCGAGGAGTTATAAAAATAGGTTGATGAGTTACTTAACCGTGGCTACATTTGAGAAAGCATGAGCCCTTGTGTTGTTTTTGCCTTGCTCGTGCCTAAGAAGGATGGATCTTGGCGTATGTGTGTGGATAGCCGAGCCATAACCGAATCACTGTGAAGTACAGGTTCCCTATCCCACGCCTTGATTATATGTTGGATCAACAAGCTGGTTCTAAGATCTGCTCTAAAATTGATCTTAATAGTGGCTACCATCAGATCTGAATCAAGCCCGGAGATAAGTGGAAGACGGCGTTCAAAATAACTCGTGTTGTATGAATGGATGGTCATGCCATTTGGACTATCCAATGCCCTGAGTATATTCATGAGATTCATGCACCAAGTTTTGAGGCTGTTAAGCTTACAAAGTCCCACAAGAGTCCCACACGGATTGTGAGTTGGAAAGTTGATGAGTTTATATTGAAGGACAAACATTATATTGGTATGAGGCCTTTTGGGGGTAAAACCCGAGAACAAAACCGTGAGGGCTTCGGCTTAGAGAAGGCAATATCATACCAATTAGTGTTGGGTGGGGTCCGAAAATGAAATTCTAACAGTAGTGCGGTGAGCGTGAACGGTTTTTTGGTTCCTAGATAGACTTCCTCCCTGATTAAGGTCCCAAAATGAACAGTTATTGAGGAGAGCACCGGTGGTCCCTCGTTTAGGGGAGGAATCCCCGTTTAAAGTTCCTGAATAAACAGTTCTAGGGGGTGAATCCCTGCTTTGAGGGAGCACCGGTGGTCCTTTGTTCGCGGGGAGGAATGTTAAGCTTACAAAGTCCCACACAGATTGTGAGTTGGAAAGTTGATGGGTTTATATTGAAGGACAAACATTATATTGGTATGAGGCTTTTTGGGGGTAAAACCCCGTGAACAAAACCGTGAGGGCTTCGGTCCAGAGCAGACAATATCATACCAATTAGTGTTGGGTGGGGTCCGGAAATGAAATCCTAACAGAGGCTTTACATGGGGAGGTTTGTTGTGGTATACTTTGATGATATACTCATTTATAGCCCTAATATGGACTCGCTTTAAACATCTTCGTGAGATTTTTGAAGCTTTGAGAAAAGAGTCATTATTTGAAAATCAGAAAAAGTGTACAATTTTCATTACTTATGTGTCTTTTCTTGGATTTGTTGTGTCTACTAAGGGTGTCCACGCAGATCAAGCTAAAGTAAAGGCCATTGTGGAGTGGTCTAGACCCAAGAGCATTAATGCTATAAGGAATTTCCATGAATTGGCTTCATTCTATAACCGATTCATCGAGGACTTTAGCTCGTTGACCGCCCCTATCACCGAATGCTTGAAGAGCCGTGAGTTTGTGTGGTCTGATGAGGCCGAGACTAGTTTCCAATTGGTGAAGCAAAGGATGACTGAGGCACCTATCTTAGCCCTTCCAAACTTTGATAAGGTGTTTGAGGTGAATTGTGATGCATCCGGCGTTGGCATGGGTGGAGTGTTGAGCCAAGATGGGCGACCGGTTGCCTTCTTTAGTGAAAAGCTTTCAGGGTTTTAGGACTACTCAACATATGATTTGGAGTTTTATGTCATATCCAAACATTGAAGCATTGGAGGCATTTAAGTACTTCAATGGCCAATAGAAGCTGAACAGGAGGCATGCCAAATAAGTAGCTTATTTGCAGGAGTTCACCTTCTACTTGAGGCATCAATCAAGGAGCCTCAACCATGTTTACTGATGCATTGAGCCGAAGAACCATCCTCCTTACCACCATGAGAGCCGAGGTGGTTGGATTCGAATCCTTCAAGGAGATATACTTAGATGATCCATCTTTGGGAAGGTTTTGCAAGAGGTATCCTACGGACACAACCTCGATTATATTTTGCTTGATAGTTATTTGTTTCGTGGTTTGCAATTGCGTGTGCCAGATTGTTCATGGAGACAATACATCGTGAGTGAATTTCACAATGAAAGGCACTTTGGAAGAGACAAGACTATGGCTTTGGTTTCGGCCAACTATTATTGGCCAAAGATGAGTAGTGATGTGACCAAGTTTGTGAAGAATTGCTTAATTTGCCAACGGTCCAAGGGGGATCAAACAAATGCAGTACTTTACACCCCTTTGCCTACACCCAAAGCACCATAGTTTGATGTTACAATGCACTTTGTTTTGGATTTACCTTGTGTTCAACGGGCTACAGACTCTATACTTGTTGTGGTTGACAGGTTCTCCAGGATGGCACCTTTTATGGTTGTTCGTTTACACGGTGTGCCAATGCCAATCACTTTTGACCGAGACACAAAGTTCATTAGCCTCTTTTGGAGAAGTCTATGGGAAAAGATGAGGACCTATCTCAACTTTGCTAGTGCATAAGTAGTTTGATACTGAATTCCCTGAGATGACAGATACTCCGAGCGACCTTCAGGAGATGACGATTTTTCTTTTCTGCTATCCCATTATGCTCTGGTGTTTATGGATAAATAGTTTGATGCTGAATTACCTGAGATGACAAGTACTCAGCAAATGCCTTGTTGGTGTACTGCATCATTGTCAGACTGCAGTGCCTTCACTATTGTTCCATACTGCGTCTGAACCCTTTTGTAAAATTTTTTAAAATACGCAAGCACATCACTCTTAGTCTTAATAAGATAAGAGCCAAGTAACACGTGAATAACAATCAATAAAAGGTACAAAGTATCAAAATCCATTGGAAGTTGTTGTAGGACAAAGGTCCCATATATCTGAATGTACTAGTTCAAAGACACAATAGGTCCCATATATCTGAATGTACTCACAAGCATTGCAAAAGAATGTCTTTATTAGCTTTTGCAAACAAGTAAGAATGCAATTGACTCAAAAGAGAGAATGAAGGATGACCCAAATGCCTATGGTGAAGTAACACTAAGTCCTCCATATTTCTCTACTATGAAGGAGAGGGCTTAGTCCATTCCCTCTCCATCCATGTACCACAAGCCATTACGTCATGTCTCAGTCTCAAGAATTCTGCTCGTCCTCTTCTCTTTGAAGATTACATTTGGAATATCAAACAAAACAACTCAGTTTAGTTGAAAAACAATGGCATTTATAGACAATGAGATTTACGGGAAAAGAAAAATGTACAAAACTTTGGACATAGTCAAAGTATTGGTACATTGCATTGCACTATACCTTATCAAGCACAGGCTGGTCTGTACCATCAACCGCTTTGACACTCAACAGAACTGCTAAGCGAATATAGGAAGATAACTCCCTAGCAGTACCCTTCACATGTCCGGATGCCACATGGTCAATGATCCATTTTGATGATCCAACAGTGGGAAAAGAGGCAAGAGCAACTTAATCACCCGTACCTTTATTTGTGGCTCCATAGTAAGTAACATTATCCGAGAACGAGGATTAGGTGGATGCACCATCTCCTACCCCTGTTGCTGTCTGCTTTCTCTGAAGAGCCTCTAAGTATGCTCGATCCTCTTCAGAGAAGACAACAGTCATCACATATTCTTCCTCCTCATCTACCATCAAATTAGTCCGGTAGCCTCCTTGTTCACCACTTCTTATTCTTCCACCGACCCCTACCCCTACCTCCAGACCACCCCCTTCCACTCAAATCTCTCCTTGGGTAGCTTAGGACAAACATGCATCGGGTGACATATCTCTCCACAATGGTAGCACTTGCGAGTCTCCCCATGTGCACATGTTGTTCCTGAGCTTGCAGTGGAGGTAGCAGTCTTCGTTGGGCACTCACTCTCTGTATGAACCCGATTAAGACCTTCAGCATCTCGGGATTGAGCTTTCCTAGAATCTCTAGTCCTTTACCTTCCACATTATCAACACAGCCAATCTCCCAAACCACGATGCCTAATTGGATTCTCCAATTTTAGGTGAACATAGTAGCACGGAGAGGGTGCACGACCTAGGGTTGTAGCTGGCGGCCGCGCGCCAAGGTTGGAGCCGCGTGGGAGGGGCTGTGCGTACCAACGACGGTGATCGGGATCCGGTGGCGTCGCAACGGTCGAACGGGTTGGTGGGGCGTCAGCGGCTAGGGTTTGGGATTTGCGACTTTGATGCCAACTTGAAATGAAATTAGGTTTAGAAAATGAAAATTTGTTTATTGAATAAAGGCCCTTGGGCATATACAGGATACATATTCCTATTTTGCTAACAGGACCCTAGACTAGTTAATAACTACTAACAAATACCAACACATTTACTACACAGCGTTTTTGCTTTCTCTTCTAAGGTCTTAATTTCATTCTTTGGTCTTGTTGTCTCATCATGAAGCATCTTTTCTCCAATGTTAGATGCTTGCTTGGTCGGCTGCAGTTTCTGCGGGGCTGATCTTCGTTCTGCACATCTGCAGGTAAGTACATTATTCTTTTTTATTTTTATGGCCAAGTTTCTCGATGATTTTCTCCTCCAAGGTATCAAACGCTGAATCTTAGTTTTGTGAAAATGGCTGGTCTACCACTTGTGCTACCTTGTTTGTTAAGTAATCTTATTGGTCCTCTTCCTTTCTTCTCTTGACACTTACATAGCTTTGGCATTGAAATTGTAAACTCTCGTCTACTTTTTCATTATCTGTGTATCTATCCCAAGTTTCTGGACTGACTTTTGTATTTCATAGTAGTTTTTTCAAATGAGGCATAAACCTTTTAACCAATTTCCAGGCAGCGGATCTCACAAATGCCGACTTAGAAGGAGCTAATCTTGAAGGAGCCAATCTAAAGGTGAGCTCTCGCTCTATATTCTTCATCAGCCACCATAAAGATAGTATTTCAGTGAAATTGCTTGTTAAATTGTTAATATGTATAGGTTTGTGCACATATTCTCTTTCCAGGGTGCAAAATTAACTAATGCAAATCTGAAAGGTGCAAATCTACAAAGGGCTTATCTGCGCC
>JAOWBN010209807.1:0-14031 GCA_028565015.1 Pinguicula moranensis | reverse complement strand
AATGCATGTCTCACATGCTTGGAGGTAGACAAGTGTCCCAACACATGTCTTAATGCATGTATAACATGTGTCATTGAACAAGCAACTTTCTCGGGTTTTTCAGAAAAATTCCTAAGCAATTCGGTAATTGCAAAATAGTCCCTAAACTTTCAAAAATCATGAAATGACCCCAAAAGTTTCGGTCACTTCATAATTAACCCTCAAGAAAATGGTGTTAGTGTGTGTAATCCTATAGAGTATAGATTCTCAATAACTTGGCAATGAATCTCAAATTCACATAAACAATTTATGTTTAATGATTTATACACTTATAAATCCCTAATTCAAATTCACAGACTGTGAGTGACCTCTAGCAAAATATCATGGTCCCCAAGTATTGACAATAGTCATCGAAGGAGACTATACTTTCATGAATTAGTTCTCGTGTAATTATTATCCTTTCACCAATAATATATCCCTAATCTTTTATATTGATATATCGGAAGTCACGATCATTAGTTGTAATTAGAAACACTTTCTAATTAAACTTGTGCTTTGCAAAGGTTCCAAGAATTCTTACAAGTGACCATAGGAATATCTTCTCCTAACAATTTTAGGAGCGATGAATTCTTTATTGATCACTCATAATCTTTTTGTACTTCAAATCATTACCAAGACTACCCATTGTTACCCATTTACGATATAATTCCAAATAGAATCAAAGAATGGCATTCATACTCAAGATCTTATATGGTGATCTCAAATTTAAGGATCACTTACACCCACTATTCTTTAGAGTATCAACCACTGACAATATGGTGATCTCTATTTGGGTCAATCCGATGTACTTGTCAACTATAAACATCTATGTTTCTAGCTCAAGTGTCGCTACACTATATTTGATGAGATCAACTATTTCCTTCAAAAGAAATTGGCTTAAAACATGATAACCTGTCTGTATTAGTGATGCATTGTCTCACTAATACTATGGTTAGAGATATTTAGTATTGATAACTTTAACTATAGTAGTCCCATCATTACAACTCTTTATAAGACACTCTAAGTTATCAATGTTAGGCTTCACTATTTTACATGCTATAAATAAAGAATATAAATAAACAAGTAGTGAAGGTTGCTACAATCATACATACAACATTAAAGTGTTGATACATAGGCCCAAGGTGATTGGCCTTAGGACATAACACTAACAAGTTGCACCACCAAGGAAGTTTTAGGGGGTTAAGGCCCAAGAATTCTATTACTCCACTGCAGGGGTCCTCAATGTTATCAAGGAGATAGGCCTATCCAAGGAAGTCATGTCCCATTTTAGGCAGATTTGCAGTACACAGTATTGGAGAACATTCTTGTCAAAATCGTGTGATTGATCTCAATTTAGTGCATGAGTTCTATGCGAACTTGATTATGGAAGAGGAAGACATTGTGTGGGTTTAGATCTATCTAGTCCCATTTGGACTTAAAGCGATTAATTTAATAACTCTACAACCTAGGCATTAAAGTTCTACTGTCAAAGTAAGGAATCTTCATCTCTCAACAAAAGTATATTATGAACCTTCTCACAGAAACATGCTTGATTGATTGCAAACTAGTTGATACCCCCAGCAGTCGTGAATCACAAACTACAGATAGTGGAGGGAGCACCACCAGCAGATCAGAAACAATACCAACACCTGTTAGGAAAACTTAAATATTTGACACACACCCGGCCATGTATTGCATATGCCGTAGGAGTCGTCAGTCAGTTCATGCATACGCCATAAGAGGAACATATGGAGGCAACGTTGCGGATTGTACGATATTTAAAGTGCTCAACAGGTAAAGGAGTCCTCTTTAAAAGACACGATCACCTTGATATCCATGGATATACAGATGCTGATTGGGCTGGTAAGCCAATTGATAAATGGTCAACCGCAGGGTACTTCACTTTTGTAGGTTGAAATCTAGTCACATGGAGGAGCAAGAAGCAAAAGGTAGTGGCCTTATCGAGCGCTGAGGCAGAATTCAGAGGAATAGTTCGGGGACTGGCGAAACTCTTATGGATCAAGAAACTAATGACAGAGATAGGATTTCCGATGACTGGAGCATGTTAATTGAAGAGATGATAACAAAGCTGAAATAAGTATCTCTGAGAACCCTGTACAACACGACCGCACAAAACAGTTGAAATAGACAGATACTTCATAAAAGAAAAGCTGGAAGGAGGAATCATCAGCTTACCATTTGTTCGATCAGAAGATCAATGTGCAGATATTCTCACAAAGGCAGTCTCAAGTTAAGTGTACAACAACACATTATGTAAGTTGGGTATCTAAGACCGTCACGAGTTGAGGAAGAGTGTTAGATTATAGAGAAATTAATGAGAGAGATAATTATGGATAAAATTGTAAGATAAGCAAAAATCAATCAATCCAATTCTTGCCTTATCATGTCCTGATTTCTCTCCCATTGTTCCATGGTTGTAGACGTGTGGAATTGTATTCACACCTAGGACTTGTGCCTGTATGTAACCGTGAGATTGACAAAGAAAAATAATAACTCAAGACTTTTACACTCTCAAGTTGCTTAGATTCATCCGAAGAGCAAAGCAGACAAATAGGTATCGTCGCCCTGCTCTATCCGAATCCCTTACACGACCGAATTGGGAGAAAAATGAAACAACCCCAAGAGTTTGGCTGACATTCAGTGGGACAAGACAAAAAATACAACATATTGGAGGAAAGAAGTGGGAGGAACAAATCAGTAGTTGATTAGTGGCTGAAGGAAGAAGAAGTCTTTAAGGGTGCTCACTGTTGCATTACCTCACCCTTGCACCCTTGCACTCCTACAATATGCTGAGCTCTATACCTGTTGGACGATACTTTTGTACATGTCTCCTCATGTACTAGTTCCCCCCCCCCCCCTTTCTTTACTTTTCGTTCGTTTTCTTATCCTTAATAAGAAAGTTTGTACATATTACTTTTATTATTTATGAAATTTTGGCTTAACAAAAAAAAAAGTCTTCAAATGTGCTTTAATCCTTTTTGAGTTAGTTAAAACAGTTGGTAGCAAAGATAGTGTTAGCTTATTTAGTTGTAGAGTTGTGCGTAATGTTCAGTTGTTTTCGTGCGTCATGTTTAGCTGTTAGAGTTGTGCATCATGGGGTGAAATTGCCCGATCAGTTTAAATACTGATAGAGGCGCCTTCCATAATTATGAATTGAGTATAATGTTTCTTCCCCCACAGGTTCTTCTCCTCACCTCTCTTCTTACCCTGTTACAATTCTTGTCCTGAAATCACTCTATCTTTGGATATATTGTATTGAATCTCTAATTGATTAAGGGAATTTGTTACAAAAAAACACATTCATCTCAGGTTTAGTCCATACCGTTGAAAAATTGGAGATGTGATATGATATGTTTTTCTCTCTAGCGTGGGCTTTGGATTTGCTGAAGTGGGGAAACGCAGTCTTGCTGCACTCTGCATTCGGCCGCTCGCTCGGTTGCTCTGAAGTTTTCTGGCGGTTGCTCTTGATATGTTGTTATATTGTTCAGTGTAATGTTTGAGAGAGTTTCAGAAGAAGAAAAAGATAATGTTGATGTCGCGATGGATGACATCGATGGATATGCTGAATCCTATTTACGTACTTTAGTTTTCGCTATCGTGTGCTTAGTGAAAGCGAGTTCAAGTCATGGAATGAGGAGTTTCTGCAGGATCGGACATCTGTAACTGCTGATAGATATGCATTGGTGTAGGCAGTTGCTGAAAAAATTGAAAGGGACTTTCAATCCTGATCATCGGATTTGATTGATCGAACAGTCAACGTTCTCGCTTGGTAAGTACCAATTCTGGCCATTGGATTTGTGTTTCTTTGGACGGTTTGGATTATTGATCCAGCATTTCTTAATATCACACGTTCGATTACAAGAGATTGAATGGCTTGGATTAGTGCAGGCTGTGTTTGTTGAGAATAAATCCAGTCCATTTGATCAACAATGAAGGATTTTATAATACACCGATTCAATTTACAAACATTCCCAGCCAGACGATCAACATAATACATCAATGGTCCGAATTAGACTTTCATTAAGGGTAAAAGCGTAATTACACAATTACAAATCACATAAGACAGTTTGGTAATTTCACAACATATTAACAATCTCCACCTTGAAATTATCATACTTCGCTTCTCACTAATCATCTTTAAGTGGCAGACCCAGATTATTTCACAGCTCCTAATTCTTCAACACTAGTTGAAAGAATTTAGTGCATCCCAAGGAGTTTCAGACAATGCTGAAACTTTATTTGGTCACCACCTTAGTTCCACAATCAGCAGCATTTCCCTCAGTAGGTATTTTAACTAAACACACAAGTTTGTTAGATATAATATTCCTAATAAAATGTAATTTAACATCTATGTGTTTAGTTCTTTCGTGAAAAACTTGATTTTTACTAATATTGCTGATTGACTATCTGAATATATTGACACCACATATTCACACATACCAGATTCCTTTACTAAGGCTTTCTTAAAAGAATCTGCCAAAGCAATATATTCAGTCTCGGTGGTTGACAAAGCAACGACAGGCTGTAGTTGTGATTTCCAACTAATGCAATTACCACCAAACAAAAAACAGTAGCATGTAGTTGACTTTCTAGAATCTAAATTGCCCGCGAAATCATTGTCAACATATCCAATTAAATTCAAATCAGAATTATGTTTCCTAAAACAAAGACCCAAATTAGATGTACCTATTAGGTGTCTAACTGTCCATTTTAGGGTCACCGAGTGTTCTATCCCTGGATTTGACATAAATCTACTCAAAAGTGAAACTGCAAAAGCTATATCCGGTCTTGTACTAACAATATAATACATTAAAGAGCCAAGAAGATTTGCATATGGCATTTTATCCATTTGATCAGATTCACTAGCTGTTTTTGGACATTGATCCTTACTAAGTTTGAAGTGGGCAACAAAAGGAAGTGTTACAGATTTTAATTCATCAAGCACATTTTTTTAAAACAATTTATGCATGTAAGAGGTCTGATACAACTTCAAAGTTTTTGTTTCCTATCTCTTAGGATCTCTATTCTTAATATTCTTTTGGCTTCCCCAAGATCTTTCATTTCAAACTCAAATTTCAGCTTATCTTTTAGCATATTAATTTCACCCTTGGATGAACTAATTATAAGCATGTCATCTACGTACAACAACAAATAGATTGAAACACCTTTAGCACTTAAGAAATAAGACATGAGTCGTAACTACTTCTAACAAACCCTAGGTCACACATAAAGGAGTCAAAATCTTTTATACTATTGTCTAGGACCCTGTTTTAGGCCATACAAAGATTTCTTAATTAGACACACACAATTGGGTTTTTCCTTATCAATAAATCCTAAGGGTCGATCCATATAATTTTTTCCTCCAATTCACCATTTAAGAAAGCAGTTTTAACATCCAACTGTTCAAGTTCTAAATCAAAACATGTCACATAAGCAAGCATTATTTTTATGGTTTTATATTTGACCACAGGTGAGAATATTTCATTATAGTCTACACCTTCCCTTTGTGAGAGCCCCTTAGCTACTAGCCTTGCCTTAAAAACACACGGATTAGATTTCAATATGCCCTTTTTAACCTTAAAAATTCACTTGCAACCCACAGTTTTTTGATTTTTAGGTTTAGAGACTAATTCCCAAGTCTGATTCTTATTGAGAGAGTTCATCTCTTCAATCATGGCAAGTTTCCAGTTTTCTAAATTTTCACAATTAATAGCAGAATAATCATCATCATGTTCAGAATGATATACTTGATCAACCACATTTAAAGCAAATTCCGCAAATTCCGCAAATTCAACAAAGTTGGCAAATCTACCAAGGACACTTCTATTTCTAGTTCCCTTGTTTAAGGCAATACTATATGAGCTAGAGGGTTGGGATTGATCAGCTTGAATCTGATCAAGTTCTGGATGGACCTGAATTTCTTTAGACCCCTCAACTTGCAAAGATTCCTGTGAGAATATTCCTATCCAACTCCACCTCAATAGGAGTTCACTTACCTCATTCTCAGTTGATGTCTTAGCAAATTTAAAGGCAAATAAGGAAAATTAGGTTCATTGAAAATGGCATCCCTACTTATTATTATTTTTAAACCAGGTAAGTTCATGTCTCATAATCTATATCCCTTAGTGCCTTCTTTGTATCCAAGGAAGACACTTTAGGGACATGGGATCTAATTTTCCATACTTTGTGTGAGCATAAGTGGCACAGCCAAACACCCTTATATGAATTAGATTCTGGTCTCTGCCAGACCAAACAAATTTCGGGGTTTGAAAGTCTAGTGCAGATGAGGGACTCCTATTTATCAAATAAGAAGTTGTGCTCAGTGCCTCTCTCCAAAATGATTTTTTCAAACAAGAAGTGGTGAGTAAACATCTAACTTTATCTAACAAAGTCCTATTTGTTCTGCTACCCCATTCTGCTGAGGGGTGTACCTAACCGTTATATGTCTAGTGATACAAAAATCAGAGAACATAGTATCAAACAAAGTATTACGAAATTCCAACCCATTATCTGTTCTCAAGTATTTCAGCTTGAGATCAGTTTGGTTTCCTACTAGAATTTTTTATTCCTTAAATTTTGTAAAAGCTTGATTCTTATACTGAAGTAAGAACACCCAAACTTTCCTAGAGTAATCATCAACAATACACATAAAATACCTGTTACCACAATGTATGGGAACAGGTTCAGAGCCCCACAAATCAGCATGCAAATACTCAAGTTTCTGTTTAGACAAGTGTATTCCTTTTGGAAATTTAAGCCTATGTTTTTTACCTAATACACTAGATTCACATAATTCAAGATCAGATATTCCATACTTTCCTAAACTGCCTTAGAAATGCAAATGGTCAAACCTTTATGACTAATATGACCTAATATCAAGTGCCACAATTTTGTATTATCTGCTGCAGATATAGTTAAGACACACTTATCAATAGATTTCAAATGTTTTCTCTCTAGAAAATAAAGTTTGTTTTTCTTTTTGCAGACACTACAATTCGTCCATGTTAGAAAACATTTAAGATTCCATTTTCGGAATGAAAAGAACAACCAGTTTCTTCTAGTGCACCTAAAGAGATCAGGTTTCTTTTTAATTCAGGTATGTACCTTACATCACAAATGCAAAGTTGTCTTTCATCATATAATTGGAAATTAATAGACCCTGTATCTTCTACTGCAAGTATGTTATGATTACCCATGAATACTACACCCATGTTAGAATCATTCAACTCATTAAAACCAGTACTTGTGAGGACACATGCGATAAGTGCAACCTATATCTAATATCCCTTCTTCACTTTCAGCAACATCAGATACATTTAATACTTAAGATAAATATTCAGAGACATAAAAACTTCATCTTCTTCCCTATCCTGTTTACCAGCAACTATATTTGATTCTGCTTTCTCAGCTAGTTCTCTTTTTAACTTGAAACAATACTTCTTAATGTGATCTTGATTGTTACACTGATGACATACTCTTTTTTCTTTATACTTTTTATTTTTATCTTTGCTATTATTATTTTTCTTATAAGTCTGTTCAGCTTTCTTATTTTCAGCTAGGTCAGATTTATTGTTTTTAACAAACAAAGCATTGTTTTGACTTTTCAGGTTTCTGAATCCTAGTTCCCTAGATTTTACGCCTGACATTATGATTTCAATCTTAGGGACTACACCTTAATACTTTAATGCATTCTTAACTACCACATAATCCTCAGTTAATGAATTTAAGAAATTCATTGACATACTAGCATCGTCTAGTTCATGTTATGTGCCTTTTAAAATCTGATTCAATTTAAAGAACTCATCTAGATTATCATTAATGGTTTTGCTTGAATCCATCCTAAAAGAAAACAAAGAACCTTTAACAAATATTAGATTTGTAGTAGCTTTTGAAGCATAAATGGAGTTTAGTTTATCCCACAAAGTTAGAGGGTTTTCATCCCCCTCCACTTTTCTAAGAACAGAATCAGACAAATTAAGAATGATCAAATTATATACCTCTTCCTTAACTTCCTGTTCCCTTTTCTAAATATCAGTTGGCAATTTAGTGATATCAGATATTAATGCATAATGAATCTTGTTATGTGACAAAAGAGCTTTCATTCTTTTACTCCACCCATTAAAATCCCATTTCCCATCAAACATATTAATTTCAATCCTAGTAGTCATACTTTTATGACTTCTCTAATCAAATAGTTCACAACAATGTTCAGTATCTAGAACTTAGGTGAGTATCACACAGATCAGAATGTCACACCCACGGCACAAACCACAAGCAGAAAACAAACACAATCTAACTACCAGTTTTGAAAGTTCAACACAAAAAGTCAGAGCGACAAGCCCTTATACATGTAGTCAAAGAATAGGTGGCAAACCTTCACAGTTTATTAAAGCGATAAACAACCCCAGATGCAGTGGCCACAATCCCTAACTTAGGGTAAAAGCCATAAAATAGAGTTTCTAGATCTAGGATCTACAAGTGCATGCAACGGAATCAACTGAATAGTAAAGACTTCAATTGTAAAACGAGAACACTCACCGCTCTAACGCTGTTAGGGATGTGAGATTGACTTCTCACTTAGATCTTCTGCGGTGGAGGATCCGGATCTGTTGCTTCAAGGTCGTTGTAGGATTTTCTGCTCAAGCGCCTTGAGTTTTTTCTCAGATCTATTCGTCCTCTCACCAACTAGTGCGTTGAACTGCCCAAAGTACCATCCGTCGCTGCGAACCTCGCTCTGATACCACTGTTGGGTAAACACTTTCAGACTACTTTTCTTGCACACTTAAACCTTTGTTAGTAACTTCAACAAACAATTAATATAAACAAAAACAGTAAAGAACACCGATTTAATTCCTGTGGTTCACCAAGAGATTAAACCCTCAGCTAATCCACGTTGAAGCTCCAAATCTGGAGTCTCGCCACTTGTATTACTTCTCGTTATACCACAAAACATTGTAGTATCCACAAATACAACTCTAAAACCCTTAAACAACCAACACTTTCGAACAACAAAGAAACTACACAAACGAATCTGCAGATCTATGGTGACAACATGTCATCCCCTTCGACAAGACTCCCAAAAGAGCCTGAAAACTGCTTCAGAAGTCGGAAAACCAGAGGTTCGTCGGAGAATCTATCGACAAGAATGAGAGAAGTCGGAGAAAATTTACTGTAGTGAGAGAAACTGTGTAGTCGAATTGTGTCCCTCGAGAACAACAAAAACTTTTATATCACACTATCTTGCAATCTTGATCGTCGGATTTGATTGATCGAACAGTCCACGTTCTCGCATGGTAAGTACCAATTCTGGCCATTGGATTTGTGCTTCTTTGGACGGTTTGGATCTATTGATCGAGCACTGCTTAATATCACCCGTTTGATTACTTGAGATTGAACTGCTCGGATTAGTGCAGGCTGTGTTTGTTGAGAATAAATCCAGTCGGTTTGATCAACATTTATCAAGGGTCAGAAATGAAGGATTTTATAATACACGGAGTCAATTTACAAACATTCCCAGCCACACGATTAGCATAATACATCAATGGTCCGAATTAGAATTTCATTAAGGGTAAAAGCGTAATTACACAATTACAAATCACATAAGACAGTTTGATAATTTTACAACATATTAACATTTCTGAAAAAATGTGCTTATAAGCCAATTATAATTTTAAAAAGGCTGCGCAAAACAGGCCTTTAGATATGCTTCTAGCTTGTTGAGAGAGAACATGGAGCTAATTGTAGTTACTTTAGACAGTCCAGAAATTGCTACTCTACAAAAGAAAAGGGACAATGAAGCAATTGCAAAGATAGTGGTTCTATATTTTCTTTACTGCTCTGGAATTACCCTTTTCTAATTTATCTGGCTTTATTAGGCAGCAAACACGAGCATTTTAATCCAACTAAGAGAAGGAAAATTTAAACTAAGCTCTTCCGATGCCAGCTCCGTTTCCTTCGGTTTGATAATTGATGGTCAGTCATTGTCTTTTACTCTGAGCGAGAATCTGCAGGATTTGTTTCTGTATCTTGCTATTAGTTGTTCATCTGTTACATGCTGTTGGTCCACACATAAACAAAAAGCTCTTGTACCTACTATTATAGCTTCCTATCTATATTTATGTATTCTTATGAATTTCTTCAATCTAATTAAATTTTTTTATTGGGCGTGGAATAATGCAATGGCGATTTTGAAGATATTCAGGTTACGATATTGGTTAAAAAGGGTACGGGCAAGACTACATTAGCTATTGGAGATGGGGCAAATTATGTAGGAATGCTTCAAGAAGCTGATGTTGGAGTTGGCCTAAGCGGTGCTGAAGGTATGCAGGTAATCTTGCTTTACTTTTATTGTCACTAGTCTCCTCATAGGGTTCTTTGGGATTCCATAACTTGAAGTACGAGGAAAAAAAAAACTATCATGAAGGAAGAAAAATTTTGAAATCCAGTGTTGATTCTATTCACTTATGTAAATCTCACA
This sequence comes from Pinguicula moranensis, assembly GCA_028565015.1. NCBI lineage: Eukaryota > Viridiplantae > Streptophyta > Magnoliopsida > Lamiales > Lentibulariaceae > Pinguicula > Pinguicula moranensis. The sequence goes on along the minus strand of JAOWBN010209807.1, from coordinate 3,515 downwards.
ACTTTTATCTATAACGTGGATTTTTTTTGCTGTTCTGTATTTCGGCCTCTAGGTCAAGTGAATTTGCAATAACAGAGTTCCGTTTCCTTGAACGCCATCTGTTTGTTCATGGCCACCGGTGCTACAGACGGATATCTATTGTTGTCCCACACCGATAAGAGCAAAGAGAATTGAAGAGATTAAATATGAAAGTGAACTACAAACTGGATATCTTAGGACTAAGGTTTTTCAGGGTGTGGTTCACTGTCATGGTATCAGAGCGAGGTTGGGGGACTGCACTGCCCCGGAAAAATTAAGAGCATCTGAGACAGGGTGTGGTTCACTGTCATGGTATCAGAGCGAGGTTGGGGGACTGCACTGCCCCGGAAAAATTAAGAGCCTCTGAGACCCGTCACCACACTAGCCCGGCCATATGAAATATGGTGCAGTGAGCACGAAAGTGTTGGTTGGGTGCAGTGAGCACGAAAGTGTTGGTTGGGTGCAGTGAGCACGAAAGTGTTGGTTGCGAGGTACAAGGCCTATAATACAAAGTCTCAACTACAAACTGGATACCTTAGGACTAAGGTTTTTCTTTCAGGGTGTGGTTCACTGTCATCTATGATATCAGTAATTATTCCACCCTTATTTTATTGTTTTATAGTATAGCTGCTGATTGCCTCTTGGTACTCTTTGAGTTATATCAAGAGGGAATTCGTAATGAACTCTTCAGTTGGCCTCATGTACTCGACTGGATGTTTTACGACCTTGTCGGTTCCATGATCATCTTCTTCATCACAACCACATCCGTTCTCCTTCCACGTTGCTGATTTGGATGTCCTTGGGGTGATGATGTGTGTACTTGTGTCGTCTGGACTGTAAAATGCCAAATGGCGCTCTCTGTAAACTACTTCACCTGGATCCAGCACTTTGTCAACTGGGGCAGCATTGCATTCTGGTACCTGTTTTTAGTAGTTTATGGTGCTTAGATCGAAGACGGCGTACCGGGTTTTGGTGGAAGCCTGTGCCTCGAGCCATTTCTATTGGCTTGTAACACTCCTCGTTCTCGTCTCCAGTTTGATGTCATTCTACGTGTGCCCGGGCTATTCAGGTCGAGTTTAATCCGATGGTCCATGATATTGTTCAGAAGAGAAGATTGCAAAGATCTGAGACTGAAAGATCTACAGAGGTCAAAAGGCCAAGTTTCTTTACTGAGTAGCGCCTAACGGAGTGTAATAATGGATTTGTGGGGATGAATTTTTTTTTTTTATAGGTAATAATGAATTTTATTAACACTGTAAAGCTAATTACAAGGTAAGGACATGTCTTTCCTTATGTGGATCAACATTCCAGTATGAATACTCAAGGCGGATAATATACATCAAAGCAAAGACCAGGTTGTTGGTTACTACAATAGGTCTATTCTCGTGAGCGGTGAGCCAATGCCACGTTTGAATTTTGATCTGCTCGAGGACAGATGAGATATCAAAAGTCCCTTTTTCATGTGCTATCATATTTCTGCATTTCCAAATAGCCCATACTGTGGCGTGCCAAATAGATTTCCAAAGATCCTTTCCCTTGGAAAATGTCTTCAAGCCCATGTGAGATAAGAAGTGTTCCCCTACTGAATTTGTTCCAACAGAGGTAATTTCCATCCATTCATATATCTTGGATCATATTGTATATATTACTCTGCAGGTACAGAATAAGTGTGCAACGGATTCTGGGATTTCCTTGCAAAAATAACATAGGCTGCCTTCGGTTGAAATTTGAACTCCACGATGGATTAGGTTATCAGTTGTCGCAATCCGCGACTGAAGGACTCTCCAGCAGAAACATGTAACCTTCCTAGGAGATATTCGCCCCCATATCAATTCCAATTCCAGGATTATTCGGTTGGACTGGAGCAATTCCTGTCGGATGGAATGATAAGCATTACTAGGTGTATATCTTCCTTGAGCCCCACCTGTCCACCGCCAATAATCTACACGGGATGAAGGAGTAAATAAATTTAGTGTCTCAACTTCAATTTCAAGCATTGTGTCCAGTTGGTGTTGGTATGGGACATGTGACCAATTGCAGTGTCGAATTCCAGTAGCAGCCATATTAGTCCACATGAGGTTGAGGGTAATATCTTTGTCGGCCACAATACAAAATAGATCAGGATATTGGTCCGAGAGGCAGCCTGAGCCTCTCCAGTTGTCTTGCCAAAATCTGGTAGTACATCCATCGCCGATTACACGAATGATTTTTGAGGTAAACCATGTTGCAGATAATGTCGTTCTCAAATCTTTCCACCAAATGGTGGTTCTGCCATGTACTGAGTCGAATAGCCAGTCACCTGGATGTGAGTTATTAGACAAATACTTGGATTTTAGAACCTCCATCCAGTTGCCGTGGTGTTCGGCGCATAACCTCCAGCCCCATTTACATAGTAGAGCCAAATTGAAGTCCTCCAATTGAAGAAAACCGAGACCGCCCATTTTTTTTGGCTGCAAAGCTCACTCCATTTTATCCGAACGATAGAATTCTTTTGTTTATAACTCGTGTTTCATAAGAATTCTCGGCATATCCGAATCATGTCTTCGATTGTTGATTTTGGTGCTTTGTACATTAAAAAATAATACACCGAGATGCTACTCAGCACACTTTTAATCAGTGTCATCTTACCTGCGAAAGAAAGGAATTATTAGTCCAGTATTGAATTTTAGAACGCATTGAATTAGTGTATATTGGCTTTCTATGTGAAGCATGTGTATATTGAATAATTGAATTAGTATTATTGGCTTACCAAATATATATATATATAAACATATATGTGTATATTATGATATGATTATTTTGATCAATAAATGAGTTTCTTGATATGCAATAACTAAAATCCTTTGAACTCTTATTTTAGAGGTTTAGAAATCTGTTAATTTATTTTATTTATAATTTTTTGTAATCTGGAAAATGATTTCCGATATTTGTTATTATATCATAGTAAAAAAAATGCACGCCTAATCTAAATGAAGCAAATAAACCCACGTGCTCGTGCAATGAAGTGGCGCCACTTTTCATTTATCCCATCACTCGTGACTCGACCACTCATACTCGCCATCTTGCTTCAGTTTTCCGTTGCTCCACGGGCACGCGCACACCGAAAAAAATCTCCAATCCTGCGCACAATTTTCTATGCGTGATTCAAATTGTAGTTCATTGGAGAATGAGATGCTGTATTTGATCTAATTGGCGAAAGTTGCTCGGATTTCTGGATCGGAGTCTGCTATTTTTTGAGCAAATTTCAAGATGCATTCTATGCTGTTCGCGAATTTCGTAGGATTTGAAAAATCAACGTACTGCAACGGCTTATCTTCATTTGAGAAGACGATAAACAGGACCAATGCAGCGCTTCGGTCGTCGTTTTGGGCTGGATATTTGGATTTGTACGATCAAGGAGGTAGGGGGAAGCGGGTGGGATCGGCCAGAAGAAATGCTAGGGTTTCCGCGATGTCATCCAACGAGTTCAAGATGAATCTGAATGAGTATATGGTGAC
>JAOWBN010209796.1:0-14033 GCA_028565015.1 Pinguicula moranensis | reverse complement strand
CAAATCTCCAGGAGCCGTGGGTGAATCGAGGCAGATGGGGTCAGACTTGTTGTCCCCCTGTCGCGGTTCAGTCTTCACGGGGGGCAACGAGTCCTCGACGGTCCGCAGATGGAGGTGATTCCGGCGGCGAGGGTAGCGGCGGCCGAATCTGTACATCTGCTCGTACACGCGCAGAGAGAAGCGTGGCGGCCACCGGACGGTAACTGGGAACGGTCGGAAGGGAGGGAAACTTCCAATGGCAGGGCGGGGATGAGCGCGGGACGTCGAAGCTCTGGAGGGTTCCATGAACGGCAGCAAGTTCGCTTGAAGCGGGAAGAAGGCGAGAAGTTGCAGAACCCTTCGAAACGAAATAAAACCGCGTCTGTACTGAAATCTGGAGGGTAATAAGGTAATTTAACTATATCAGTCCCCCAAACCGAGTTAAACCGGATTTGTGACTACATTACCGAACAAGGTTAGTGACGTTTGATGAAACCATAGGTGGCCATACCAAACAGGGTCACAAAGTTACTAACCGACCTTAACCATATTCTAACCTTGTAGCCGGTTTAAAATAAACCGACTACCAAACGCACCCTTTGTAGCAATAGCTAGTGACCTGCTGTTTTTTCTTGGGTGGTTGAGGTGGTTCTAAATCATGTGTATGAGCTTTATAATTGCCTTTTGGTAAGCTGCAATAAGCAGGAGGATCATTATCTAGATTAACTTATTGATATTATCCCTTCTAGTTGACTTGGGGTGTTTTGTGCAACTTTCTTATGCTTATAATTGGATTATAAGTACATTTTTTCAAAAAATGAAGAGTTATTTTTTGAAAAAAAATGTTTTTATAATCCAATTATAATTTTAAGAAGGCTGCGCAAAACAGGATGAAATGAAGTTGGAAATGTAATTTGATTTCTAAACTTTTTAAACAATAGTGGCATCATCGAATTGTGCTGTAGAACGTTGCTTCATTAAATTTTGCTTCTAGGTTCTCAAATTCCATTACATTCATGAGATTTTCAACTATTGTTTGTGTGTTTCAGCACCAGTACCCATAAGCATTCAAGTTGAGGAGATCCATTTTAATTTTATTATAGTTTTAGGTTGCTCCAATTAATCATGAAGCCAAGAGATGAGGAGAAGTATATGCCATTGGTTTTAAACACCATAGAAACCATTGATTCAGGTATAGAAAGGATGGGCCGTGTATTCGTACACCAGGCGCATATTACATCTCTGATGCACTTTTATGAACAACAAAATGCTTTTCTTTTCGGTCTTCTCTTGAATTGACAATTTAGGTCTGTTTTATGTGTAAGTTACCTGTTTCGTAGTGTTTAAAAAGAGTATCACAGAGTAACCATCTTTCAGAAAGATAGGCCATACAACTAATATGATTTTATGATGGTATGTGTTTGGAACTTTGTTTGGTTCAATTCAATTCATTTTCTGCAGGTTGCTGAATCACGGGAGTTGCTTCTGAAACACCTTCATGACAATACTGCCATGGATCAGGAAAATCCCAAATCTGAATCAGTTAATCCATCTACACAAATTGATTCTAATGAAGCTCAATCAGAAAAATCGGAAGTTTCATTTAGCGATCTTGAGGATGATTCTGATGATCCACCCCAGAAAACATCCGGAACTAAGTCATCACAGATCGATTCAAATGAAGCTCCATCAGGAAAAGAGGATGTTTCATTTAGTGATCTTGAGGAGGATTCTGAAGAACCACCTCAGAAAACATCAGGAGCTAAGGTATCACAGAAAAGCAATGAACAAAAGAGTAAGGAATCTGTATTTGGAGAGAAAGAAACAGAATGTGAGTATTCAAATGAGTGGCTGACTGTCGATAATAGTGATCTTTGACAATCCTGCAGCTGGACGAGTAAATGAAGTTTGTTTTCTTCATAAATCAGACACTGGCCATGTGTGTTTGTAAATGTCGGATAAATGAATTAAGGCGGACCCAGAAAAAAATATTAGGGGTTTTTTTTTTTGATAAGAATATTAGGGGGTTTGAATTTTTTTTTATATTCGATATATATATTTTTTTAAAGTGATTATAAGAAATTATTTTAGGGAAGGGATTATTAATTTTGGAGGCTAATATACCTTGGATGGAAGGTGCGGGGGTGGCAGCCCCTGTCTGGGGTTCGGGGGCGAATTAGTGGCAGCAACTATCATATATCATAGAGCCCCCGAGCCGAATTTTTGGAAAATCATCAAAAATTTAATAAAAAATTCAATAAAACCACTAAAATACAATTAAAATTTAAAAAAAAATTATTATTTTTGATTAAAAAAATAGGGTAGGACAGGATAACCCCAGGGGTGGGGAGGGCCAGGGCCCCCCTGCCCCCCCCTGGGTACGCCCTTGGCTGGTCCATCATCAATACAAATACAGGCACTGAAGATTTTGATTACAATTAACAAGACTAGTACAATCATTGAGACAAAACTTTGAAGCGGAGCTTGTTGGATTGGGTCGCATCAAATCATACTTTCATCTCTCATTCTGGCCTTATCCGATCCGTTGAAAAAAAGTTCTTAGGTTCTCTATTTAAAGTATATTAACAATGTTCAAAAATATTAACAATATATTTCTCCATGGAAAAATTATAATTTATTATTTCTTTTCTTTTATTAAAAATATTTATATTACAAAATATACAATACTTATTTCTTATGTATAGAAAATTTCTAATAATATTTTTATAGAAAGGAATTTTGCATAATCACACAAGATTGATATTCTTTTATAGTTTAATTTATAAAATAGAAACTGCTCATTTATTAAAAAAATCCATCTTATTTTAACCAAAATAAAATTCTGCAATGGACATTAGAAATATTTTTTGTCTGGCCCCATAGGAAAATATGTCAAGAGGTCAAAATAAGATCATTTTACGTTCTTGAATTAAACACCTAACCTTAATGAAATCAGAAAAACATAAAACAAAACAAAAAGTAATAATGATATCATACCTCATAAAACGAACCAACTCATCTTCTCCAAAGCAAGCCCTCACCCATTTTTATGCAACTCAAGTGTTCAAGGAATAAAAATAAATTATCCCCCATCATTAAAAACAGTAAGGAAAGGGGGTCACTCATCACTGGCTTTAGAAATTTAAGGGGAGCACCCGCAGCCCCATTGCCCTAGGAACCACCACAAATTATCTAGGAGCTTAGACAATATGATATATAGGGTAAGGTGTACATTTGGGGTTGGGCTCGCGGGTTAGCATGTCCAGTGAACCGTTATGCTCTGGGTTGCGGGCTAATTTTAGCGACTTGCTTTTTACTTTTTCATATTTTTTCCAATACGTCTGTACTTGGGTATGAATTTAACAATATTAAGACAATATTTCAAATTTAATACTCCTACCTGCCTTCTCTCTCCCCCCACCTCCCGACCAAAAATCCAGAAAGCCGAGGGGCGCGGCCCTCTTGTGTCCCTCTGCTGCCCCCGCTGCCCTTCGGTGGGCACTAATATGAGAGAGAGGCCGTTGCCTCTCTCCATATCTCTGTTACCGTGGGTGGAGGAAGCGGTCACACCTGCGTCCCTCTGCGGACCACCTCCACCCCAGCTGTTGTGTGAACTACAAAAATGTCCTTAAATAATTCTGAATTTACTGTTTTATCATTATTATATGTGAATTTACTGAAATGCCCTTATGAATATATTAATTCTCAAAATTGTGTTTATACGGTAAAATTATAAGTTTGCCATTACTTTTATTATAATCTGGACCATTGATTGTTTTAATCATACGGTTGTTATTTGTTCGGTGATTAAGTGGATATTTAATCGTGCCCGTACGTTTAAAGCTTGATCCTTCGGTTGAAATAAAAAGCTTCTCTTGGAAGCTTTATGAGTTAATCCTGATGGTTTATTTGTAAATCCATCCGACGGCTCCCGAAAAAGCTTCCTCGGGAAGCTGAAGTTGAAAGGTCGTGACCGTTGGATCGTCTAACAAGATCTAATGGTTGGTATTTGGCAGCTTAATTGTTGAAATCTTTGTCATTCATATACACTTTAATCCAACGGCTCTGCATTTATTTGAGATTTGCAAGTTTGAGACCGTTGATCAGAAGGAATCCGATGGACAGAAAAGAAAGACACACGAAGTATATAAGTCTTTCTGTCGAAATACGTGTTAATTTTTGATATTGAATTTTCTCTCTGCAAGATTTCCTTTCGATTCTCTATGTGATTTTCGATATTCTCGCCGACAAATACTTCACTTTCCGACGAATCGCGACCTCTTTTATCGTTTTCAATCGGTGGAATCGCCCTATCTTAGGGAGATCTACAATTTCGGACCCATTTTGAAGCGGTTCGGAGTGCTATCACTTGGATCTCAACCTTTTCGGTTTGAAGGCTCTGTGAAGTTTCTTCTTTATGCTTTCTGTTGCATGTTAGATTAGTTTCAATAATTTCTAATGTTGCATGTTAACTTTTGTATAATTCTTCTTTACGTCTCTTGTTAAGTATTAGATTAGATCTATTGTTTTTAGGTTGTGTATGTCGTTTTAAAGTTTTCAGAATACTCTATCTTGTAAATTTGTGTAAGTTCTTGGAATTTAATAAAGGCTACAAGAGCATCCGATTCTGGAGCTCAATATGGATTAGCCGGATGTAAGGAGACGGTGAACTATGAGCATTAAAACTTGTGTCTCTTTAATTTTTCAAGGATTTACAATATTTTGTATTAAACGTGAACTATACTAACTATTTCTTTGAGAATCTTACAAAATATGACCACAAATTCCCAACAGTGGTGCGGTGAGGGTGGATCGAGGTCGGATCTGCAGGTTCTCAGCAAAGATCCAAGCAAGGGGTTAACCTTGCACCAATTGTTCTAGCGAAAGCTAGAATAAGTATAATAACTTTCCTTTCGAATATTATATTTATGGTTATAGCTTACCTTAGAGGCTTGTAGCCACCTAGTGTTGGAACGTTGCTGCTGATTAGAGGCTTGTAGCCAACTAAGTTGGAACGTTGTTGCTGATACAGTCATCTTTGAGGATATTTGCTTAGTTTGGAAATCTATTATGTGAATTTTTGATAATCTGCTTATTTTGTGAATCTTTCTCTTTAAGTCTAAGATGTTTACTAGACTTGAATTACCTATGTTCGATGAGAAGGGAGGCTTTAATAGCTGGTCTAGGCGAATGAAAGCTCTTCTATCTCATAATAAGGTGCATTATGATCTTAAGGAAAATAGTGATAGTTGGCCTGAAGAATATAAAAGGAAAGTTGAGGAAATTAAAGAAGAAGCTTATAACTTGATCATATTAAATCTGTCTGATTCTCTATTGAGAAAACTTGACTATGATGAAGATCCCTTATATGTTTGGAAAAAATTAAATGCCTTATATGCTTCAAAAACTGCTCCCAGTTTGATTAAAGTAAAAGGTTCACGATTTGCTTTTAAAATGGATCTCTCCAAATCCATAGATGATAATTTGGATGAATTTTACAAGTTAAACTCTAAAAGGAACTGATCATGATCTCGATGATTCAAGCTTGGCCATGATTCTCCTTAACCCTATTTCTGATGATTTTTCAGTTGTTAAAAATGCATTTCAATATTCTGAAACTATTCCTAAACTTGATACTATTATGATGGGATTAAGATCTAGAGAATTAGAAATTAAGAATAATAGAAAAACCTCTAGTGTGTTATATGATAATGTGAAACCTGATTTGAGAAATCAGAATAATAATTCGGAAATTAAGAAAGAAAAACCTAAAATTGAAAACAGTAGAAGATTTTCAACTAAAGATATACAACCATGACATTTAAATGAAGATGGTGAGTTGTACTGTAGATATTGTAAGTAATTAGGTCATATCATCTATGACTGTTTAAAACTAAAGTAAAAAGTAAAAAGAATATCAGAATTAAACACTGTTACTAAAAAGTAGATGAAGATATTAGTGAAGTTATTTGTGTTTCTTCTAGTTTGTGGGAATCATTAACTGTAAGTGACAGTGCTTTGTGTGATGAGTGATTACTTGATCCTGGTTGTACCTTTCATATGTGTCCTCATAAAAGCTGGTTTGAAAATTTTGATGAATCTAAAAAGGGTGTTGTATATATTGGGAATCATAATGTTTTTTGTGTAGAGGGAACTGGAATAATAAATCTGCAAGTGTTAGGTGATAATTGTATATCTTTGACAAATGTTAGATACATACAAGATTTAAAAAGAAATTTAATATCTCTAGGAGTTTTAGAAGAATCTGGCTATTCCTTTCATGGTGAAAATGGTCTTGTAACTGTTGTAAAATCTGAAAATCCAGTTTTAACTGCTATTAGGAAAAAATAGACTATATTTCTTAAATGTAAGTTTATAGAACATGTTGATAATTGTGGTGTAGTATCTAGTAAATCTGAAAATTCAAAATTGTGGCATTTAAGACCCTACTAGGACACATGAGCATGAAGTGTCTGAAAATTTTACATTCTGAAGGAGCATTAGGTAAACAATCTATAACTGATATTGATTTTTGTGAGGGAAGTGTGCTTGGAAATCAACACAGAATTAAATTTACAAAAGGAATTCATCTTTCAAAATCTATTTTTGAGTACTTACATGCTGATGTTTGGGGTCCTGAATCTGTTTCAACTTATGGTGGTGCAAGATATTTTCTGTCAATAGTTGCTGACTTTAGCCGAAAGGTTTGGGTGTTTTTGCTCCGTTCAAAAGATGAATCTTTTTTAAAGTTTAAAGAATGGAAAATATTAGTTGAAAATCAAACTGAAAAAAGAGTTAAGTACTTGAGAACTGATAATGGTTTGGAATTTTGCAATTCTTCTTTTGATGCTCTATGTTATGAATGTGGAATTACTAGGCATAGAATTATACGTTATACGTCTTAGCAGAATGGTGTAGATAAAAGAATGAATAGAACATTACTTGATAAAGTGAGATGCCTACTTGTAACCTCCGGTTTGAAAAAAACCATTTTTGGGGGAGACACTGAGTATGGCAGCCTATATAATAAATAGGAGCCCCTCGACTGCCTTAGACTCTAAATGCTCGTAATTTGTTTGGTCCGGAAGAGACCAAAATCTGATCCATTTAAGGGTATTTGGGTGTGCAAGTTTTGCTCATACTAAAGGTGATAAATTGGATCCTAGATCAGTAAAATGTGTCTTTCTTGGCTATCAAGAAGGCACAAAAGGTTATAGAATGTGGGATAGAAGTGTACCTGGTGTTAAAATCATAATTAACAGGAATGTTATATTTAACAAATCTGAATTTCCTTGTTTACCAACTTCTTCTGCTGATATATCAATTGAGGTGGAGCCTAGGGATACTCCAAATGAGGTGGAGTTTTTTAGGAGAGTTTTACCATATGAAATTGAACCTGAAATCGAACAAATTACACAAACTGCACTTGAAGAAATTCAGGAGCCCTCAGAAATAGGCACATCCCAATCCTCCACCTCGGACAGTGTTGCTTTAAGTAAAGGGACTAGATCTAGGAAATTACCTGCAAGATATGTAAATTTTGATGAATTACTTGATTATGCTTTTTCTGTTGGTGATAATTATAGCATGTTTGAACCTGAAACTTATAATGTTGCAATTACGTGTGAAAATGCTGAAAATTTTAAACTTGCTATGTTAGATGAACTAGAATCTCTTAAGAAAAATCATACTTGGATTTTAGTTCCTAAACCAAAAAAAAAAGAAAACATTAGGAAATAAATGAGTATAGAATTAAAGAAAGAACTTTAGCTTCTGACCCAAAACTTTTTAAAGCTAGATTAGTAGCTAAAGGTTTTTCTCAAAGAGAATGAACGGATTATCATGAAATTTTTTCTCCGTTTGTTAAGTATAAGACTATCAGAATCATGCTTGCATATGTTGTCCCTCTTGATTTGAAAATTGAACAACTTGATGTTAAAACTACTTTTTAAATGGAGAATTATAAGAAGAAATTTGTATGGACCAACCATTAGGTTTATAGATCATGAATTACCTTTTTTTGTGTGTTTATTAAAAAGATCTTTATATGGTTTAAAACAAGTCCCTAGGCAGTGGTATAAAAGATTTGACTCCTTCATGTTGGAATTAGGTTTTAAAATGAGTAGTTATGACTATTGTTTGTATTTTATACATTTTAAAAATTCCTCCATGTTCTTGGTACTTTATGTAGATGATATGCTATTAATAAGTAAATCTAAATTTAAAATTGAGAAATTGAAGTTGATCGTAAGTTTTGAATTTGAAATTAAAAATTTAGGAGAAGCTAAAAGAATTTTAAGAATGAAAATTATAAGAAATAGGGAGTTGGGGACATGAAATTGCATCAAAGTTCTTACACGAAAAAAAGTTTTTGAGAAATTTTTATTAACAAGTTGTAAATATGTTTCTTTGTCTATTGCTGCTCAATTTCAACTTTCTAAAGATCAAAGTCCAAAAACACCTTCAAATTTACTTGATTCTTTGATGCATGCTATGGTAAGTACTAGGCCTAATATTACATATGTTGTGTCATTATTAAGTAGATTTATGTCAAATCCATTAATTGAACATTGGTATGCATTAAAATGGACAGTTAGATATTTGATAGGTACTGTTGATGTTGGATTATGTTAAAAAAAAATCTACTTTGGATATTTGTGGCTTTGCTAATAGTGATTTTATTAGAGATTTAGACTCCATAAAATTAGCATCTAGTTATTACTTTTTCTTCTTCTTTTGGAAAAGACAAATTCATTAAAAACAAAATTATTTACAGTATTTACAACTGGCCATGCGTGCGCGAGCACATACTCTAAGCTATGAACTAGTGTGGGCAACATATGAGATCATCATCTTCTCCTCATAATTTCTATCTGCTATAGTTAAGGGTGATCTGGTACATGACTCACCTAGCGTCATAGACGATCACAAAGCAACTCAACATTCAGATCATGGCCGTCATTCGCTCTTCACCGAATCTAATGTCCTGACTGTCAACTTATCAATTCCTGTTTTTGGGGGGTATTGATATACAGCTCGATTAGGTTCGATAAACTATCCCTGTAATGAAAGATATGTCTAAATCAGATCAGATTTGTATCTTAGATCTGACCAAACAAGTCATAACTACACAGCATGCCTCTAATGTGTAGCATTGAACTGCAGCCTGTGTTTCCCTCTGTGGAACCGCCAATGTCATTATCTCAGTTGAGGAGTGTGGCGTCAGGAGGTCCAGTGCCTTGAAGACATGGCTTACTACAACTAAGATTGCCCTCTCCAGAACAGGGTCATTAGAACAGCATGGTCAGCAGTGTGAGATTCTAGAACTGTAGCTTGCCTCGCACAGCCTAGTGGTGGCAGTGAGATATAGAATCACATCATAGTAACGTTGCTCCGAAGTTTAGGAGAGGTGGTCGCAGTCAGATCTTTCCATACAATGTAGTTTCATGGACCACATAGAATCTTGAACTGTAACATGAGCATCACTCCGCTTGCTGATCACATGGAATTTCTTCACAATGGCGTTTCACCTGGCAAAAGCCTGGTACCAGTATAATTCTTAAATCATGATACTGTCAGCAAGGTCTCCTTGTGGGGCTGCTAGATGGACAACCTTAGCTCACTAACTGATAGCAAGTAAGCTGGAAATACCTTGCAATGTACCTAACCTGTACCAATAAGAAGAGTAAAGTAGTGAGAAGGCACAATAGCAAGAAGCACCCTGTTTGTAACCCACTGATCAGGCCAAGTTCTTGAAGGTCACAAGTGTAGTTATTACTTCTTATTTTGTGGTAATTGTGTAAGTTGGAAATCTCAACTTAAACCTATGGTTGCTTTGTCAACCACAGAAACTAAGTATATAGTTTTAACTGATGCTTTTAAAGAGTCTTTGTGCTTAAATGGTTTAATTAGTGAAACTGGAATTTCAAATTCAACCGTTTCAGTTCTATGTTATAATCAATCTACAATTTAGTTGAGCAAAAATCATGTATTTCATAAAAGAACAAAACATATTGATATAAAGTTTCACTTCATCCGTTATATTCTAGTTGAAAATGTGGTTAAGCTTGTAAAAATTCCAACTTCAGAAAATGCTGCGAATTTTGGAACCAAAATAGTGTCTCAAACAAAATTTCAGAAATGTTTAAATTTGATTGGAATTTGCTAATAATGATCTGTAGGAATTTTATAAAGAAGCTATGAGAAACTCTGGCTCTTGTGGCTTAAAACTAAAACTAATTAAATTCTTTAAATGTTTGAAATTTTCTGGTACATTGTTGAGTGAAGTACCAAATATGTCCTTAAATAATTCTGAATTTACTATTTTGTCATTATGATATATGAATTTACAGAAATGCCCTTGTATATACATTAATCCTCAAAATTGTGTTTATATTGTGAAATTACAAATTTGTCATAACTCTTGTTATAATTTGGACCGTTGATTGTTTTAATCATGCGATTGTTATTTGTTCGACTATTAAGTAGATATTATATCATGACCGTACGTTAAATGTTTGATCCCACGGCTAAAATGGAAAGCTTCCCTTGGAAGCTTTATGAGTTCATCCTGATCGTTTATTTGTAAATCCATTCGATGGCTCTGGAGAAAGCTTCCTCGAGAAGGTGAAGTTGAAAGGTCGTGGCAGTTGGATCGTCTGACAATATCCAACGGCTAGTCTTAATCGATAGAATATCGGCCATTTGCACTTTAATCTAACGGCTCTGCATTTATTTGAGATGGCAAGTTTTAGATCGTTGATCAGACGAAATCCAACGGACAAAATCAAAAGATACATGAAGTATATATGGGCTTTCGTCGAAAAAATGCATTATTCGATTCAATTTATTTTTTTCTCTGAAACGGTTTTCTCTCTCGATTTTCTTTTGATTTCAATATTTCGCCGGAAAATACTTCACTTTCCGACGAACCTTGACTTGTTTTACCATTTTCAATTGGGGAAATCACCCTATATCAGGAAGATCAATAATTTTGAACCCATTTTGAGGTGGTTCAGAGCACTACCACTTGGATCTTGACTCATTTGGTTTGAAGTCTCTGTGAAGTTTTCCTTTAAGTTCTTGTTACATATTAGAGAAGATTTGTTTTTTTTTCTATAGTTGCATGCTAATTTCTTGTATAATTCTTAAGTTTATTACGGTTTAGATTAGTTTTACTGCTTTAGATTGTGCATGTCATTTGATAGATTTCAGAATACTATATCTTGTAAATCTGTGTAAGTTCTTGAAGTTTAATAAAGGCTACAAAAATATCGGATTCCGGAGTTCAACGTAGATTAGCCGAATCTAAGGAGATGGTGAACCACATACATTAAATTATGTCTCTTTAAATTTTCAGTTTTACAAATATTTTGTATCAATATCTCAACTATACTAACTGTTCATTTGAGAATCTTGCAAAATATGAGCACAAATTTATCCTTTTAATTATGCATCCCGGTATCTAACCTTGGATGTGTATCTTGCCCTCCAAAGCTATTCTGGCTCTTCCTCTTATAATAATAATCTCTGAATGAACTTACCTGTGGGGGCGGGCCGTGGCTTTCAAGACGTGCCCCGCCCCCAACACCCTGCCCTATCTAACGTCTTATTTTTATGTATTTTATTATTTTCAGTACATAATTTATTGAAATGCGGGGTCTTGACATGCGGTATGCCACACACCGCAAACTCACACTGGACGGGTCCGGACGGGTGCAAATTGTTATCACTTCTTACCTTGATAAATTAAGTTTTTTTTTAGTTAAGTAGACCATTTTATTATGAAAAAAATTAACATATTACAGCAACAATAGCCCATTAGTCGGCCCAAATTACATAATCAATTTTGGCCATCTGCACCAGTCTATCAGACTGTATCCCGTTGCGATCTTCTTCTTCGACTGTATCGATAACCAGGAGTTCAACTTGATTTTTCAAAAACATCTTGTGGAGGCTTCCATTCCTGATTTCTTCAAAACTTGATAAATTCAGGTTTTGTTCAATATTGTTATCTCAATTTATCTCTAATTGCACGCTGTGATCTTGATCAATGCGGTGGTCACGGAATTTGCAAGGTTTACTTTTTTCCCTTGTCCATTGTAAGAATGTCCCTTCTCAAACCAATGGGCTACCCTATACTAAGAGAACCTCCAGGGAAAATTTGCATTTTATAGTAAAAGTAGATCAGTTTTGTGTTGTTCCACCAGACAATACCCCTTTTATAGTACAAGGTTGAGTGCTGTTTAGATTAGCTTTATGAAATAAATTTGTTTGTCTCTATTCTGTAGCAAAAGTTCAATTGAATTGTTTCTAGAAAGTGATTTCTATTGATACTTTCTATTTCTAACTTGCAAGAAGCAATTAGCTTCTTCTAAAAACTTCCAAGTTTTAAGCATGTTTCAACCTCAATAAGTTCAATTTTTGATAGTTTACAATCTCGATTTCTCTAATATATTATAATTTTTTTGACACGAATAATTAATTATTTATCATAGCTTTTGTTAAAAAATAGTTCACTTCATCATAGTGACTATCTAATATTAATACATAGCCAAGGGTCTCGCAACCAATCCCCTAATGATAGCTCTTCATTTATATCATTTGATAAGCGAGCTATTTTCATGAGATTTTAATTATATAAAACTTTGTTTTATATCGTATCAACTTAAGAAATATTACACTATCTATGTTTGTAAAAAACATATTTGGATTTCGATCGTTGTGTACATGTGCAAGCATATGCATGTTTGTTGGAAATGTCCTCTTTTCTCACATCTTTGTAATCAAAGGCTAAACTAGCCCCAAACCTCAAGTGGTGGTGTGGGTAAAGGAAGACCTCCTCTCCTTTTGGGTGGTTTGCTTAGTGTCCACTAATCATAGGGTGGGCTATAATAAAGCAAGTTTAATTAACTGTTCATAGAGATTGTTGTATAATAAATGGGATTTTTGGAGAGGGGGTCGGTCTATTCTATTGAACAAAATAGCAAATGATATGATAAAAAAAAAATAATGTTATCACATGAGATTAGTTTGTTTTATTGCGTAATAATGTATTAATTAATATATACTAGTTTTAATATATTACTAGTGGGTTACTATTTGCATATTGAGGGTCAAGTGGCATGTAGTTGAGTTGTAGGAACGAAAAATGCTGATGAGACAACAATTTTCTTTCCAACTACTGCCTACTCATCATTGCGTTTCTTTGAAAAAACAATTTGATAACGTAATCATTTCATACAAGAAAATTTTCGAATATGTGTGAATAAAATATATGATGAAATGCGGATCCATGAATTTTTTCGAATATGTGTGAATAAAAATATGTAAAGACAAGAGAAGGTGAGACAGAAACAAACAGGAAGCAAAACCAACTTTTTTCCCAACTATTCATACGCAAGTTTTTGTTTTAAAATAAGCAGGGGGTGGTGGGGTAAATATTTTTGGAATTGAATATTAAGAAAAAAGGTCAGCCATTAGAGAGTCGGATAAAATACTATTTTAAAAAAATAATAATAAAAATAAAATAGAAACTAAAACTAGTTATATACTTGAAAAACTGATCAGTGGCTCGTGCTCTGCTCTGCTATGTCCCTTCCTATTTATGTAGAGTCGGGAGAGACAAAAATAAAAGTAAGATACAGCATAGAACAATTTTTGCTATCCTAATAATGCTGTCTTAGATGTAAATAATATGCAGGGGAGACCGAATTAATCCAAAGGGCAACAATAAAGCAATTGGGATTAATGCTAATTAACTACTATCAACTAATCAATAATTGTCATTTATTGATCTAGCCAATAATAATCTTTCTCTTCGATCCATAGAATGCATGTCCTACTGTCTTGTCAAACTACTTAGCTCCGGTTAATCTTTAATTATATAACTAATAATAAAAAAACCGACAATTACTTTTTCATGACAATTTTAAAATCACCCTTTGGAACTAACAGCAATTTAGGCCCTGTTTTGCGCAGCCTTCTAAAAATTATAATCCAATTATAAGCACCTTCCCGCCAAAAAATAACTTTTCATTTTTTCAAAAAAAGTT